>JAULBZ010007709.1:0-11265 GCA_032360805.1 Neoturris breviconis | reverse complement strand
CAATAAATATTCAACAGTTAACAATGTCAATTTCCTCATCTATATCGTCTTCATCAATGATATTAAGTTGTGGTGCAGCATCAGCGATATCATTTTTAGAAATTTCGAACGGGTTCTTATTTTGGAGCAACATCGTGTCGTTTTTTAAAAGATTCGATCCTGCTTCAGTTGCTTACGCACACAGATTTTATATATTCAACAGAAAGAAAGCCAATTCAATATAGATCATCTTCGTGTCAAGTAGGTTAGGTATATTAATCTAACAAAAAATTGAGAAGGAATCTTCCTCAAAATACAAAAAAGATTCATGGTCAAAGTCTCATAAAAATTAACATGTAAAATAATTACTATAAGTCTCCACTTCTTCCCTTATCATTTTATCATGATATTTACCTTAACTTTATTCTACTTGAATGTGGTCAAAGTCTCATAGAAAACTCAAATATCAAAATATTTTCTAATTCTCCACTTTTCCCCTTATCATTTTATCGGAAAAAACTTGCCAGTGGTCTCGTAATATTGCCTACAATGCCATAACCAAAGGATGATACCATGCCTTTTCGGTCCATTGGACCAAAAATACAATTTGGACTCTTTTGCCTGAAACTTGGGACAGGATGGACAAAATTGAATTTTTTTTTTACAAGTTCTTCTAAAATACCACCTTGCTTGCTAGTACCAAATTTCAAAATAGTAGGACTTCGGAAACATGGTCTATTATGAGAACATGGTCTATTCAGAAAAGTGGGCTGTCGCCACATAGTGATAGTAATTTGATGGCTAAAAATTGAAGAGGAAGCTTCCTCAAATACAAATTGGATGCTAAAAAATATTTATGGTCAAAGTCTCAAAAATTAACATGTTAAAAAAATTGTCTCTACTTCTCCCCTTATCATTTTTGGTATGATATTTATCTGAACTTTTACTTGAATGAGGTAAAGTCTCATAGAAAATTCAAATAATATGAAAAAAAAAAATTCTAAGTACCGTATTACGGCGTGTATAAGGCGAGTTTTTATACTGAAAAAAAATTATATCGATACTATCTGATGGTTCTCAAGCAAGGAAAGTCAAAAGTGAAAAAGCTTCTCATTTAGAAATGTTAAGATTTAAATTTTATCAACATTCTTGTTTCACTTTCTTCGTTGAAAAAAGTTTCTTTATTGCTTTTTATAGCAAACAGTTCTCTGCTTTTTTATTTTGGTTTCTGAGAAGAAGAATTTAAATTAATCACTAGTTTGAAGTATTTGCATTGTATTTTAATCCAATCACATTTAACTTTTGAAATGTTTATTTCATAATAAATATTGTTTTATAGTTTTTATAGTTATTTTACTGTATTGTTTTTAAACTTGATAAACAATTAAAAAACCGGTGGAATTAATACAGATTTAAAAATTGAGTGATAATTTTAAAGTTCTAATCAATTATTATTTATAGACTTTGTTAGAAATATATAGTGGTAAAAGCTTGTTCAAAATTGCAATAGAGAAAGTCTTGTAAATATCAAAGTTTCGAAAATTTCCCCACCTTTGAGAAAATCCCTTTTTCACCAATACTCAGAGTCATCAAAATCATAAAATATGTAACCAGGAGAAAATTGGGGTTGTACTTCACGTAAAAATATTTCTATGTCCAAATGTGACCATGGTCAAAGTCTCATAGCATAATTCAAAAGATTTTCTTAGTCAACAACTTTTGGTTAAAACCTCATAGAATCCAAATTTTCAAAAAAGTCTCCAGTTTTGAAAATATCCATTTTTGCCGATACCCAGTTCCTGAGTGGACGAAATAAAAAACAAATTGCCAGTGGCCTAATACTTTTGGTTAGAACGAAGATACTAGGATGTTAACAAGCCATTGGACTGAAAACGCAATTTGGACCTTTTTTGCCAGAAGCATAGACTCGAGTGTACAAAATGGTGAGTTTTTATGAAATGCTGGTACCAAATCTCAAGATAGTAGAACATCAGGAACATAATGGATTAATAAGAAAAGTGGGCCGCCTTCACCACCAAGTTATAGTAGTAGTCTATTTAAATTTCATTTGGTGGGCTAATAAGAACAATTATTAAACGTAATCAATAATAAATTAATTAGCCATCATATTCTAACAGAAAAATATTAACTTGTCTCATAAATGACATGTTTTCTTGGTAAAAACACTATTGATAGTAGGAGTTTCTACCAGGAACGTTATTTCGAGGCATTTTAGTTCACATCAGAGTCTTCAATTCTACAAGGAAACTCACCTTTTTATGGTAGGCTCACCTTGAAGTTCTGTATCTGCCAAGTAGTTTCATCTTCTACCAAAACTCTTTATTCGCTATTAATATTCTACTTTAGAGCCTAATGCTGAGGTATAATCTTTTTTAAAAAAGTAATTTTGATGAAAGATATGAACTATTGAACTGAAAGATATTAATCCTTAAGGTTGACTTCCACTAGGTTTCGTTGTGAAAGCCCATTGGTAGAAATTGGTGTCTTCTTTCGGCTTTCACAGCAATTCTTCTGCGTAGTGTAAATCAACCTATAAACTAGTGAAAAAATCAATCATTTGTCATCACATTTTGGTCTAAAATTAGTTGTTTGAAAACATGATTTTTTTAGAAACTTTTAATTTAGTCCAAATTATTTTTTATTTTCCCATTTACTCTGGTTTTACAGGGAAATCTACAACATTATTCACTAATCAAGCTTTTGAATCATGTGATGACATTCTTTGTTCCATCACGCAAAATAATTTTTTTGGTTCTGAGCATTAAGTTTCTTATTATCAGCAATTTGAGACCTGTTTCTTAAAGGTGTGTATAACTGAAATATTACGTGCTCAGTAACTACAATCCGTCTGTCAACGTGGGTATACACAGAAAAGTTTGTGTAAAAGCAAATAGAAGACATTCCGTTGATATATTGTAACAGCGATTTCTACCAAATGGAATGTCTTCTTTTGGCTTTTGCTTTTTGTTTTAGCCTAATAAGCATGATCAACAAGGTTTACTTTCTATCTTTAGCATCTTTTAGCTTTTTTAAAACTCTAAGATTCTAAGGTATAAATAACTCCATACCAATTGTTAAACATTTTCTCCTTTATCCAAACTAAAAAATACATCTCTACAAAAAAGAAATGATATTTCAACTAGCTTTACATAAAGTTACATATAATTTATAGTTGTACTAGATTTCCAAGATCATTCATTGCATTTTTAAACCATGCACCTACTACGGACACATGAATTTCCAAAACTTGTTATGTAGGATGGATTTCTGAACAGAATTGGTTAAAATACCAAGCAATTTCTGAAGCAGGTTATTTCAAAAAGAGGTGTATTTCAAACAAAAGTTCTGGAGTGGTTGAATCCGAACAAGATGGTTTTAAATCACATATCTGAATGGTAATGAAAATGTTGAATATCCAATACACGTGACAGAAGAATATTTGGATATTAGATAAAGAATAGTAAGTGTAACCTGAAAATCTGAAACACAATCAGTAAAAAGAAATATCTGCAATAGGGGCAGTTTAAAAATGCAATGACCAATAGCCTTAACAAAATATTTGTTTTATGAAACAAATCTAGGTTGATATAAACGTAAAATGATATTCGTAAATACTGAAGCAGTCAGTGTTCGAAATAAGAGCGAATAATCATTTTCTAACATAGCATCAAGCTACAAACCTTGAAGCTAAAAATCCCTCTTCTACAATGATTTACTCTTATGTCAAACACTGTCAAAGACCATAGAACTGATTTGAGTTTTTACAAACGAAGAAAACCTGGTTTTGAAAATTATTTTATGGTAATTTTAACCCTTCAAGAGTAAGCATTGAAAATAATTGATGCATTTTAATGTAGTCTAGATTGCAAGGCTGTCTATCCAATGCAAAATTATTAGACTATCATTGCATACTTTAACCTTCACTAAAACAAGCAAAAATTTCAAACACAATTTCTTGTTGGGATGAATGTTAGAGTATTTTGTCCAAGTTTCAAACAAGCTTCTTCCAAAAGACACTTTGGTAAAATGTTTCCATAATTTGAAAAAAATAAGACACAAAAGAAGAAAAGGAAAGTCAGAACCTATCAAAATACAAAAGCACACGTAAAGTAAAAACAATAAAAAATTCCTCCATAAAACATTTTTCAATTTAATAAAGAAATTACTTTCTCAGTACTTTCATACTAGGGAATAATCTAATAGCAAATAATCACTGTGAAGGAGGGTTGTAGACCGCAGCTATGCTCATAAATCTTACTTCAATAGTAATCATTTTGAGCATTGTCATCCATGTTCAGCACAATGTACATATTACATAAATCTCAGCAAAAGTTTCTACCAATATTAATGATTTGAATAATTTTTTTTAAAAATCATTATGTTGAAAAAAAAATTAAAACATTTTATACACTTTTTATAAAAAAGAACATTGAATGTACAGTGTGATGCTTCAGAACGATAAAATGTTTTGATACGATATCAACAAATTAATTCCATAAACTTGAACAATTATAAATCTGTCATTTTAGAAAAGACAAGTTTGAAGACGAATCAAAGTATGGTAGAAAATATAATTTTTTTAATATTCAGATAAATATTTTAAAAAAAAGAATCACATTTTGTCATGATTTATCTCCAGAAAAATAAGTAAATATTCCGTATGAAGCAAGAATGATGGCAATTACAGCAACACCACGCATTAACCACACATCTCCATCATTGTTATTTATATCAACAACAGCTCGTGCCTAAAAAAAGATTCGGTTTGACAAATCATTACGTGTGATAAACATTTTGTTATATGCAGAGTATTTTTTAAAAATATTTATTTGTTAGCCAAGGGAGTCTACCTATTTTTCTGTGAGTGATTAGCTAATTTAGCTAAAAATATTCATAAAAATCTCTCCACCACCTGGTATTATGGCATTGCTTTACTCTTACAAGATGAGTGTCTATTTACTACTTACCACAATATAAGCACTTATTCAAATGTGAGCGCTTATTTCAAAGCTTATTCATATGGGCACTTATTTAAACATGGGTGCTTAAAATTGCAAAAATATGGTATTACAGATTTTCATTGAAACATACAAGTTATAAAATAAAGAAGCCTACTCACCCAGCCTCCATGATGAATGATCCAGTTAGCAATTTTTTCATTCACAATGAAATTAACCATATAACTAACTATCTTACGTAGAAAACGAACCATACTACCATGTGTGCCTTGTTTAATTACATGGAGAGCTATTTCATAACCAAAACATAGTAATGCAACAATACGGCCCCAATTTATTCCATTTTCAAAAAGTCTACGAGCAACTCGTGCAAAAGATTCAAAAGCAAATGACTCATCACTACTTAGATTCATTCTTGACATCATATCTACAAATGTACTGTGGTATTTCCATTGTATCTCGTCACCAAAATCAGCTAAAGTTTTACCAAGTTGATTAATTTGTTGCTGATGAGCTGTTGTTTGAGAATCATTGTTACTTAAACTTTCATCCCTTACAGATCTCAACTCATTCATAACAACTGACGGTATATTTGCTACTAACAAATCACCTTCTGTTGCTTCCTTGTCAATTTGACTAGTCAATCGTCTATAAACAAATTCTTTAAACACTTTCTCTGTGTCATTAGCTGTATTTTCAACATCTTCTACACTTTCTTCGTCATCATCATCATTTCCAAACCATTCGTTTTTATCTGGGTCTGGCTTTTCAGCCATTATTGAAATACTAGAATTTTTCTTTGTTTTTAATCATTAATTCGTCTAAATATAATATTAAAAAAATGTAATAAGTTAAAGGTCTACTTGTACTTATTCGAATAAGTGCACATAAGCTTATTTCAAAATTAATTTCTTCTAGATGCACTTATTTGAGAAAGGACACTAACTCAAATGGAAATGGTACTAAGATTCTACACAATTCTTTAATATTCCGAACCACTCTTAATCTCTATTATACCTGAATATAACTGCTCGACATTGTCTGCAATTCTTTTTTAGTGCAGCTTTCAGCTTCAAAGCTGTAGATACACACCTAAACTAATGTCTGGTAGTTACATTCAGGCTCGTACAAGAGGACAAATTTAGTTTGCAAGTTGAAACATTAGCACTAAGGGAAACATAAGCAAACATTACTAAGAAATAGACACAAAATACATGAAAAACAAGGTGTTGGCTGCTCAAAGTAGAAATATTTGCAATGCAATAACTTCCTTTTTGAACAGGGACTGCACAAAAAGAAAGTTATGGTATTGCACCAAGTCTCTACTATGAACAGCCAATGTCTTGTTTTCATGTATCTGTGAATACATTATAAAGCAAAAATATCGGTCGGACAAATTTTCAGATTTTTTTCGGTCAGAAAATTAGTTCGGCCAAAATTTGGCACTGTCCAAAAATTTATCTAGCCAAAATATTTTATTCAGTATCTTGAAAATTATTCATGGAAAAAGCACATTTCCTCGGTTATATTCTCCATGTCTTTATCCTTATCCCTTTTACCATGCATTCTGTAATCATTGTATGAGAAATGTAACAAGGTTTTAGGATTTTCTACACGCCCAATACCTTATCAAAAATGTTCTATGGGTCATATTTAAATATTTCTTTAATACAAAGATTTATTTTGATATTATTTGCTTAAACTAAAACCTAAATTGTTAGTCTGAATTTTTTTCCAATATCTTCAAAATGTATTCTCGGAAAGTGTCCGAAATTAAATCCGCAGAAATTTTTCCGCTTAAATTTTATCCTCTGAAATGTAGATACATAAAAGATGTGGATAATAACATGAAAACTATAATACTGAAATGGTATTGATAACTAACCATGGCAAGCCTGAATAGAACTGCTGGACATTACCTGTGGAGGAGTGCTTTTTAGTCTAGTTTTCAGCTTTGAAAACACTCATCCACAGGTGATGTCCAGCGGTTATATTCAGGCTTGCACACACATCTTATATATGAATGTTGTTGTTTGCTTGTAAACTAAATACAAACACATTATACAGAATACATTAAGCAAGAGAATATTCATTTTTCATGAGGAAAAATGGTCATATACAAGTAGATAAGCATTGTTAATAGTATTATAAAATAACAACTTGTATATTTATTATTTTTGTTCATTCATTGTACAAGTTATACCAAAATAAACACACACACAATGACTAACCATAATAAAATAATATATCCTCAAAGACATGCACCATATAACCTAGCATAAGAGCATCTGTATCAACAGAATAAATATTTCATATTATATTAATTAATTAATTGATTGGTTGGCTTGTTTCTACTTTTATGTTCCTTCCTCTGCAATAACTTTTGCAAGTCAAACAAAGCAAATGATCTTCAGATCGATATTTTATTATAAATTTTGGACTATTTTCTAATAATAATATAATAATTCAATGAAAATATACTGCTCTAAGTATAAACTTGTTGCAATGCAATTACGTCATTTTCGCACAGTCCCTGCACAAAAAGGAAGTTATTGCATTGCAACAAGTTATACTTTGACCAGTCCCCCAAAAAATATCAAGGGTGCATTACATGTCTTGTAAACAAAAATATTTGACAAACCTTACATCAGGATGCAGTGCCCTTAAGCTAGATAATAAGGTAAAATAACTAAACATAAAATTTCTGTATAATGAAGATTCCGACAAACCATGTAAATTAGTGGTCGAAATTATTAATCACTGTGGAGGAGATATTTTTTAGTAAAACATATGGTTGTGTTGCCTGAAAGAATACTAAAAAATCCCTCCTCTGCAGTAATTATTTGCTATTATGTTTCCACATAGTTCAAATTAAGATAGATTACCACTGGGCAAAACTTTGTGCGAAAGCCAAAAGAAGACATTTCATTGGTAGAAATTGATGTCACATGGTGTTTTTCTACCATTCGAATGTCTTCTTTTGGCTTTCAGATAAAATTTTTCTCCAAGTGGAAATCACCCATTACTTACTAATCCTATTGCATAGCAAAGTAATCAAAAATGAAGCTGTACAGAAGGGAGTTATGTCAATGAGCTTGTAATGAATTGGTTTCTTCGATACAAAGAAACCAATCCAATACAAGATTGTTGACTTGGTACTCTTCTCTATATATTGTATTTTTGAGATGCTCCTGAAGTAAAATAATAATTTCGAAGGATTATAAACTTGCTTTACTAACATTCCATAGTGAGTGTATGTTAGTAGTTACATAGTCAAATAAATAAATAAAATAAAAATATAACCAAGAATGTATGACAATAAAAAAATATTAACAAAATGAAATATAAAACAAACATATCTACAAACATATCTGGCATCAGACTATTAATAGTTTAAAATAACCTGGTATGTATTAGTATAAAAAGAAATATAAAACAAACATACCTGGCACCAGGCTACTTGGTGTATATTAGTATCAAAAGAAGGCTCTCAAACTGAAAATAAATGAAATTGTGATTTTGCCCAATGGATCAAATTTGAAGGTCTTTTATTAGTAATTGGAACATATTTTTCTCAAGTTTTTATAGAATAAATTATGAAAGAAGCTTTACATAAAATGTTGAACATGACCATTTATTTGTTGTTCATAGATGATGTGGTGTTAGTGGATGTTTCTCTATATGATGCGCCTAATTCATATGGTTGCATTTTACCAATATTTAATATTAAGAATAGCTTCTCCAAAAACATGTTTAAATGGAAGCACCAAAATGTATTCAGAGGTATAGTATTGAAAGTAGCCCACCAAACCAAGTGAAAGTTAAACCTAAGCATATAAATATGATTTTCATACACATATTAATACATTGTTTAAAATATGTCTTTATTAAGATGGTAGAGTGTTAGGTCAAATAAACAATTAGAACACAATTTTCAAGGTAAAATTCTGTCAGGTCACTGTGGAGGAGAGTTTTAGATGGCATTAGGACTTCATGTCTTTATTAAGTTGATAAAGTTTTAGGTCAAATAAACAATTGGAACACCATTATCAAGGTAACATTATGTCAGGTCACTGTGGAGGAGAGTTGTAAAATTTCATATCCAGGATAAACACCCACATTTTACATGGCATTAGGACTTCAGGTCCTTATTAAGTTGATAAAGTTTTAGGTCAAATAAACAATTGGAACACCATTATCAAGGTAACATTATGTCTAGTCACTGTGGAGGAGAGTAGTGAAATTTCATATCAAAGATAAACACCAAAATATATATACATATATATAAGTCTCTGGAAACTCTTAGACTGTTGGACTTGTAACATTCTATATACAAGATATACTAATTGGTGTAACATACACTGAACTAGTTTTAATTTATGTGAATCCTACTGACTTTTCTACACAAAGTGGTGACCTTGCCAGGACACTGAATAATTGGTTAAAGCCCAAGTTACTATTACAGAAGAAAATTATGCCTCCAAAACCAAAGGCAGCAGATGTTGCAACAGCACACATGGATCAACTAGAAGTAAAACTCAAAGTACTTGACAACTTAAAGAGTCAAGTGTCAACTTCACTGACTGCTAAAAACAACCGTAAAATTGACAGATTGAAGAATCAGTTTAAAGTAAAGTTGGATGAGTGCTACAATCTAATTGCTGCTGTATCAGAACTGAAGCTAGCAAATGATGAAGACAACACTGATGTGAAAGACTGGGTTATGGAAGAGGAGATATAATACAGTCATATGAAGATATAATGGATGACATTGAAGACTACTATGACAAGCAAATGGCAGATGAGGAGAAAGAACAAAGAAGAAGACAAGAAAAGATGGAGACACGACAGAGAATGGAAGATGATGATCGATTTGAAAGACAAAAGCTATTTGAATGGGATTTGTAAGAAAAGAAATTAAAGAAGATAAAGGAAGAACAACAGAAAGCCAAACTGCCAAAGTTACAGATAAGCAAGCTTGATGGACTGTATTGATTGGGTGAGATTTTGGGAACAGTTTGAGCAAGAGATAGACAAGTGTACACACTATGCTTCTATTATCAGGTTTTCCTACCTCAGAGAACTCCTGTCCAACCAACCAAAATCAGAGATTTCTGGTTTACCGAAGATGGTTATGACAAGGCCAAGCAGCTACTACAACAAAAATATGGTGCCAAATCAGAAATAATCCATGCACATGGAAGACAAATCTTGAATCTACCAACCATACCTTCTGGTAACAACTTGAAATTGATCCATCAGTTTTACAGATCTCTCAATGTCAGTGTAAACTCCCTGAAGACACTAGAGAAGCTAGACACAGCTGAGATATTAGTACAAGAAACACTTGACAAACTTGGCCCAATCAAGGTTGACCTCATCAGACCAGATCCAGATTGGCAGAAATGGAACTTTGACAAGCTGTTAGATTCACTCCGAGAATACACAATCAGAAATCCAGAAAAGAATGTGGAAGTAACACAGAAAGACTTTAGAGTGGAGAAGCGAGATCAACTGCCAAGGGTGAAAGGATTCCATGTTCAAAACCGAGAAGAAAGAAAAATATGCTGTGTCTACTGCAACTCTGAGAAACACCGCAGCAGTGATTGTGAAAAGGTCAAGACATTGAATGAAAGGAAAGACATTTTGAAGAGAAAGAAGCTCTGTTACAATTGTACTGGACAGAATCACTCCGTTGCAGCATGCCGAAGTCGCAACTGTTCAAAGTGCAATCAACGCCACCACACCTCTATCTGCAATTTGTTAGAAGAAAAGCCACCGTCTCTGTTCATGTTTGAAGATACCAAAGAAACCATTCACCCAACACTGGTAGCAGTAGCAAACAACCAGAAGTTCCGCGTTCTTCTTGACACTGGTGCTGGCAGCTCCTTTGTATCTTCAACCTTTACCAATCACATCAAAAGTGACCCTTTACATTGGGAATCTAAAGCCATCGAGACAATTACAACAACAGTAACACAAAAGCTACCTGTCTACAAGGTTGAGCTTTATTCTACTGATGGAAAGTACAGTATTGACATAATAGTCAACAAACTTGATCGACCAGTCCTCACATCATTGAAGAATCCAAAAATACAACAACTAAAGCAGAAGTACCCTCATCTTGTTGGACTGCATTTTGACAATGAAGATGAAAAGGAAGAACATCCAATACACATAATTCTTGGGGCTGGAGAAATTGCACGCATCAAAACAAGCGGCTTCATCCTTGGAAAATCAGGTGAACCAGTAGCAGAGAAGACATTATTTGGGTGGACATTGATGGGACATGGTAGCAACTGCTCAA
>JAULBZ010007707.1:0-11266 GCA_032360805.1 Neoturris breviconis | reverse complement strand
GTGTGAAACTTCCGTGCTCGACTTGCATTACACGTTCGTTATATGCTCTCTTCTTTTCTTTTTCGTTGATGTCATATAAGCAAAGAATTGCGTGCGAAAGCCGAAAGAAAGCATTCTAATGGTAGAAATTGACGTCACATATTGTGTGACGTCAATTTATATCAATGGAATGTCTTCTTTTGACTTTTGCAATGATGATTTTTTTGTGTGGAAACCATGCGATGTAATGATGTATGTATTCATTGGAATAGTTTTATCCCATACAAACTTGTTCAAAGTCTGCAGTAAAGACGCTAAAACAGCGCGTAAACGTAGTTCTAGAGTCTTTACTGCTGACTTTGAACAAGCTTTTACCCACTGGGATAAGGATTGAATATCGCTATGATGCTTTATAATAAAACGTGATTACATGTATCAACCTTAGCTTCATTTTTAATAATCAGTATTTAGCAACCTTGTTCCCAGGGTACTTTTCTCTTCACAAAAATAATCGTATTTAACATGCAACTTCGTTCCCAGGGTCACTTTTTTTCTTCACAAAAATAATCGTATTTAGCATTTCGTTCCCAGGGCCACTATTCTCTTCACAATAATCAGTATTTAGCATGCAACCTCGTTCCCAGGGTCACTTTTCTTTTCACAAAAAATAGTTACAAAGAGGAGAGAAGAAGCGCTAAAATCAAAGTTGGATAAAGAATGGTCACTTGACGGCTAATCAACCACGTGGTTTTGACGTTGATACGTCACGTGCGTGCATAGTATGGATGCTATGAAAAGATATGGCAGATACTCGGGATATATTGTATATGTTTCATATTTTTCAATAGAGGTACCAAATAGCACCAATAGAGGTAGCAAGAAGTTATACGATGTTGATTTCATAGCTTTTTTTATTGTAAAAATATTCTTTAGAAATTTATATAAAAATTATCTCTATGTACATTATTCTGTTATAAAACATTTGGAAAAAAACCCATATCTAACCTAATTATCAGCGATCAAGAACATATCCAAGCTAATTTTGATATCAAACCAGCAGGTAAAACCTTGTTATAGGGGTAGACACTTTCGTTGTATCCATGTCCCTAAAAAACTTGTTATAGGGGTAGACACTTTCTTTGTTTTTATGTTCCTAAAAAAGGTCCTGGGTTTTGTCACTGTTGATTGTTTGGCACAATCTTGGACACTGTAGACAAAGTGAAATTTTGGCAAAAATTCGAAATTTTAACTTGAAAAAGTCTCTTGGTTAGCAAGACGAACGGTACAAAAATTCGCATTTGTTGCAAAAGCCTGGAAACTAGGCTGCTGGGAACAACCGAGTTTGTCAAGTTTTTAAAAAGGTCTAAGATCCTTCTAGATAAATCTCCCGAGATAAATCGCTTAAGACTTCTTATGGTAGTTCTCCGCGCTTTTTGTTTAATTTGTAGCCTGTAATGTTCATCAAAATTTGTAAAATATCTCCTATTTAATGTCCAAGATCGTAGGTTTTTCTTTGATACCATCCCTGTAGGCACACGACGTCGGATCAACACTAAAACAACGCCAAAATGACGTCCAATGTCGTTTTGATGTTGTTTCGACGTTAATGTTACATTGTGTGTGCATTGTCACGATGTAAGTTGAATAAACGTGGAATAGGTTGCTATGCCAACAAACTTTTAATTGATTGGTTTTTAAGATCAATAAGTTAGGGCTCTCTTCCGTGGATGCTATTCGCGTTTACTTGTTATGTGAAATATTGGGGTAGCTTTGAAAAAGAGTAAATAATCAGTGTGGAGAAGTGATATTTGAACATAGCTTCAGGTTTCACTTTTCTACCAATTTTCCGGAGTGACTAATTAGTACCCTATGGAGTATGTGTAATAAAAAAATGAACGAAAATGAAAATTTATAATAATCCAGCGGTCTGGTCTACAGACGAAGGTCGATCCTCTCTCTTAGTCTGTTTACTTCTGCAGTTAATGTAATAATTGACATCAGAATTCATTAACACAAAATGCGTTAATGTATGATAATTTACACATTATTGATTTATTTAAAATATGCTAAATTCGACTTTTCATTGCGGCATAATAATTAATAATGGTACCAAAGCTGCCATAAAAGAAATAATTATTTTTCTGTTACAGAAGTTACCATCTATTAACGCGCTTTGTGTTAATGAATTCTGACGTCAATGATGTATTACAAACTGCAGAAGAAAACAGACCAAGCGAGATCTGGGAGAATCGAACATGGTCTGTGAAAGAGGCTGCACCGGGATTGTTTAAAACCTAGTCATGCGCCGAAAACTTCATATTAATCAAATTTAAAGTATTTGCAAATCGAAATTGTTTTAACTAAATGATATCTACGATGAGTGTATTACTAAGAAGCATTTAATCGATTGGTCCATCTCCATTGTCAGCTCCAAATAAGTACCCCTCCTCCACGGAGGTTAAGCATAGAGCACCACATTTCCATTGTCAGCACCAAATAAATACAATCGATTTATTGGAAGGACTGTCATCTTTGAAAGATTACCTTTAAATGATTCTTGACCGATACGGTATGAATGTAAGGATGACTAGAAAATATAGAATTTCTGATAATTAACAAAATATTGGTTATTGCTCAAACCCACCTTGGACTTACCAGCTACAACTAATTTAATCATCGGTTTATTAGTGTTCAAAATAAGAAGAACTGTGAAGGGGTGATTTTTTAGTATAATTCTAGGCTTTGTAGCTTGAAATTATGTTCAAACATCACTCCACCACATTGATTATTTGATCGCCATAGTAATATTACAAAAGTACTAACAGACCAGGCAAGCTAAGTTGAAAAAGAAAATACATACAAATTTTCCTTTCTGATGTATTGATAATTTGTTATTGTTTGTTGCCCATAGCAACTGTTGTTTATTATACAGCAACGTGTGCACATTTTCATTGGAACCTAAAAATTAAAGAAAACAATAATTTCAAATGGGAAATAGTCAAGTGATAAGAAAATAATTTATACGAATGACAGGATATAATCAACCATTTAAAGTATTATACGTGAGAAGAGATAAACCAATGGAACGTGTGCTAGGTCATCACCACTAAATGTAAAATCAACGATCTTGTAACTGATTGGTTTAGACACTACAAACAAACCAATCAATAACAAGAGCATTAAGCCAGTACTCTTCACTGTATGTAAATTTAAACGCTAAAAATAAGAGTAATCCACAGTAATTAATTACCCTTCTCAGTGAGCAAAAACCTGTTCAAAGTCCGCAGTAAAGACCTCTTCAACGTTGTTCTAGTTTCTTTACTGCTGAGTTTGAACAAGTTTTTACCGACTGGGTTGTTTTAAGAATTATTGAGACGCACTTTTTAAAATATGTGATACAGTTCCATCTTCATGCCACATACGAAGGTTATAATCAACTGAAGCGCTCACAAATCCATAACCAGGAACAGCTACCATCTAAAAAAAATATCATACACAGGCTAGTGTAGAAATATATAACCAACCAGGAACAGCTACTATCTAAAAGAAAACATCATACACAGGCTAGTGTAGAAATATATAACCAGGAACAGCTACCATCTAAAAGAAAACATCATACACAGGCTAGTGTAGAAATATATAACCAGGAAAAGCTACCATCTAAAAGAAAACATTATACACAGGCTAGTGTAGAAATATATAACCAGGAACAGCTACCATCTAAAAGAAAACATCATAGTCTAGAGTCTAAATATCACTCCTCCATAGTGACCATCGTTCTTACTTCTGTGATTTCGTGTTGTTATCTCACAGTTCTCCAAAGAAAATAAGGGTTTTCTGTTAGTATTAAAGTTTCACTAAATTCCGTAAAAATACAACTATGAGAGAAAGAAGTTAACGAGCTGTCAATTAATTGGTTTCTTTGTTGAAAATGAACCAATGAACTGCAATCAAAAACTTACATGTACAATTTCCCCGTCATGTACCCGTGTTTGACTTTTCAAAACACCTGCATGTAGATCAAGTACAGCAGTGATACCACTTGATAGGCCTGTTGCAATCCATGTACCTTCAATATTGGTGCACATTGATCGGACCATACCTTTTAAGAGAAGAGTAACTTCGACAGTCTTAAAATTCACAAAAAGTCTGGAAATATCACCTGTGAAGGAGTGTTTTTTGAAAATAGTCAGTTGCAAAGTTGTAAATTATATTCCAAAAACACTCCTCCATAGAAGATAATTGGTAATTATTTCCAGCCTTACAAAAATATTTCTAGAACATTCTTCGCTTGTAGAATATTAAGTCAAGAAATTACTTGACGATCATACAATTGAATTGCTAACTCTTTTTACTTATCTAGACAGGTTTTCCCACACTGGTCCAAAAAGATATTTGTGTCCGGCTAAATGGTTGACAGTTTAGGAAGCAAGTTATGCACTCTCTCTAAGAGGTGGGCATCTCTTTTTCTCTGTAGGTGGATAAATTCTTCGCATACAATCAATATGCATTTAATTGAGTAAGTTGATTTCCATTAAAAAGGGAAATTCCATGCGAAAACCAAAAGAAGAAATTCCAGTGGTAGAAATTGATGTCACATGATGTGGAATGTCTTCTTTTTGGCTTTTCTGCCAGATTGAAATTACCATGAAATATGGAAAAGAAATAATTTCAAGTCAAAGTAGCTTGAAAGATTGTAAGAAACTGGACAACGCACAAAGCTGTATTCATGATGCTTAGTTGAATGTTTACAAATATGCGTCTAATTTTTTAATATTCACACAAGCCCTTAAGTGAGTTTTTATACCTGTACTTAATTGAGGTGACAGTTTCCATTCTTGAGCAAACTTTTTCTGACGTACATCATAAAGTCTAAAATATAAATATACAGTGTATGTATGAAAACAATCACTGTGGAGGAGGGAATTTTGAACATAGCTTCAGATTAAAAAGCATAGATCTATGCTTGAAAATCACTACACTGATGCAGATTTTTGTAAGAATAAGAAACAAAAGTTGTTGTCAATGGTAAAAACAAACGTCTTCAAAAACAAGCTAGACGATCACTGGAAAGAACTACAAATCAAATTCGACCACAAACCACCACAGAGCAATTCTCAGAGGCAAGCATTTGCCTGCAAACCTGTAAATTTTGATTATTATTATTAATAAGTATGAGTTGATATTCTCCTCTCATATTAATATATTTACATACTAACGCCCCAATCGTTTATTTTTTATTCACTACTTTCTAAATAACGCCTCACTCGTTTATTTTGTTTTTCACTACTTTCTAAATAATGCCCCACTCGTTTATTTTGTTTTTCACTACCTCAGAGGCGACCTTCATTAAAGTCGATTTTACTATAATAACTATAATTTACTATAAGACACCAGTGCTCGATATAAGGCTATATAATCACAGTGGAGAAGTGACTTTTGAGCACAGCTTCAGCTTACAAACCTTGTAGTTATGCCCTAAAAGTACTCCTCCACAGTGATTATTTATTCTTATTTCTAGCATCTGTTTAGGAACCAAAAGATGGTGTAATGTGTACAAGTGTTACTTAGCATGCGAGAACAAAATTAACTTAAAAAGAAGGGTACTGAGTCAACGATCGTGCATCGGATTGGTTTCTTCCTACAGAACTATAAGATCGTTGACTTAGTAAGCCGTAAATTTTATTTGTTGAATCTACCAAAAGATTATAGGATTGTTGTTGAGATGTAGGGACCATCACAAAAATTCGTTACCAGGGGAAGAGTGCTGAATCAATGATCTTGCAATTGCAAGCTCATTGACTTAATACTCTTCATCATGGGTTAATTTTTTTTAAAATTATTGAATTTCACTTTTTTAAAGCTGCTAAGATATCTGCTTTTGGTAACGAATTTTTGAGATGGTTCCTAATTACTTCATGTTTCCTTCTGTAGTAGCAACAGCAAGACAAGTAGAAGGTGCAGGTAGCGTTCTAATACATGTGATAGTGTTACCACGTCCAGCATCAAATTCACTGATGGTAGTACCAGTTACTGGATCCCATATCTAAAGAATTTAAATTTGTAGAAGTGTTTTTTTAAATATTTTTTTTAACTGCAAAGCTGACAGTTATTTTCAGTTATTGTTCAAAGTCCGCAGTAAAGACGCTACAGCAACGTCAATGAGCTTGCAATTGCAAAATCATTGATGTTGTTCTAACATCTTTACTGCGGACTTTGAACAGGTTTTTGCCCACTGGGTTATATAGGCAGCCTTTACATGGACCCCTAAACGAGCTTGCAATTGTTTAGTTTCTTCGATACAAAGAAACCAATCAAATACAAGATCGTTTAGGGTGAAACTCGTTTGGTTGATGTAAAGACTGCCTTATTGTATTAATATGAGAGGAAATAATCACTGTGAAGGAGAGTGATTATTGAGATATATATTTGATCAATTCAAAAGTAAGACTCTTTCTTCAGTATTTAAATCTTAACACCAATAAAAGAAATAATCAATGTGGTGGAGTGTTTTTTGAGCAGCTTCAGGTTACAAAGTCTGAAGCTATGATAAAACATCCCTCCTCCACAGTGATTATTTACTCTTATTTCGACCATTGAATCAGTATACTGGATATCAACTAATATGATAGAGAAGCCTCTACCATTGTGGTAAAAGCTTTCGAATGAAGAGGTCGACTAAATTACCTCACTATACAAATTCGTGAAGGTAACTTTTTATTTCTCAAGAGAATTCTATTTCAGGATGATCGTCAAGTTAGTGGTTCAAACAACAGCAAATAATCACTGTGGAGAAGTACTTTTGGAGCACAGTTTTTGGTTAGACGTTGGATATATACTCTTATTTCGAACTTACATGTACAGCTCCATCACACGATGCAACAACACGCTTCGATTCAATGCCTTGCACAGCAAATACAGCTCTTGTATGTTTATCATACGTTCTACTGCATCCAAGATGTGCCGTACCATTACCGTGATTCTTAAGTAACCACAACTTGACTGTTTTATCACGACTTGCTGATAGAAAGTAATGCTCGTTATCTGGTATGTAGAAATCACGGATAGCAGACGAATGACCTAAAAAATAATAGACTTATTCACAAATACATGAAAACGAGGTGCTGACTGCTCAAAGTAGAACTTGATATAATGCAATAACTTCCTTTTTGTACACTGCAATAAAAAAATTGGTGCATGACTAAATTTGATGGTCAAATAGTATGGTACGTGACCAAATTTGATGGTGCTGATTTCAAATCTGGTCTTTGTTGTTTAAAATTCGTACCAAAAATATCCTTTTTGGCCAAATTTGAGGAAAAGTTTTGCTAAATACTAAAAGTGCTTATTTGTTAAAGAAAATTTGTACATGATCTAATTTGATGGTGCAAATCTGGTATCAATTTTTCAGAATTCAGACCAAAAATATCTTTTTTGGCCAAAATGTGGCCAAATGTCAAAAGTGGTTCGTTTTTGATGAAAATTGGTACGTGACCAAATTTGATGCTGCTGATTTTAAATATAATATCAATTTTTCAAAATTCGGACCAAAAATACATTTTTGGTCACATTTTGGGCAAGATTTGGCCAAATAGTAGAATTGCATTTTTAATGAAAATTGGTATGTAACCAAATTCGAAGGTGCTGATTACAAGTACAATTTTAGAGCATGTAGGTGATTAAAGTTAGAAGATTCTAATAGATCACACTAACCTGCATATGTTTGTAATTTTATATCAGTGAAATCCAAACCATGATGCTGTTCATTATATCCTTAAAATAATAAAAGATGAAATACTTAAAATTCAATCTCTTATTTATAAACGGTCTTTATGTAAAACTACACAGAAGGGTGATAAGTCAACGTTCTTTCAACGGATTGGTTTATTTGATATAAAAAAATCCATTGAAATATCATCGGCTCGGTACTCTTCTCTATTTTCTCTAAAGAAGTCGTTGCATTGGTTGAAAGCGACGTTTCAACCAATGTAATGGCTTCATTTAGAATTTGCGCGAACAAATTAACCCAGTGGGGATCTAACTAAGTATTGTTATCAACATCAAGATTGACTTCTACTGAGTATGGTTCTAAACTGTACAGTGCAATCAAAAAAAGAAAAAAATAGTAGATACAAGAGTTAAAATAACTGCCAGTCGTCACAGCGGATTAGAGATTTTTTAGAATAATTTCCATCGAAAATATCCGGCAAAATCTCTCCTACACAATGAATATACCTTGAGAACTCTTCCAATGATCAAACCATTTACCATCTATATGTTGCCATGTTGATCTAAAGCCAAACGCATAGGATAATTAGCACAGCAGTCCCAGTAGCAAAAACTTGTTCAAAGTCCGCAGTAAAGACACTAAAACAACTTTACGAGGACTTAGAGCAAGCCACTGGGGTATTACTCTAAACATAGATGCTCAAAATATAGATGCTCGAAATAAAAATAAATAATCACTATGAAGGATTATTGAGAATAGCCTTCACTTTCTTCGATCGTTATTGGATTACTGAGGCACAAATTTGCGTAGATGATAAGCGAGTGCTTCATGTGTTACTAAGCAACAAGTTTAAAATGAACTATGAACAAAGTGTGCATGGTTGTAACCATCACATGAATGTGGGTGCACAATATGTAAATTTTTAAAAAATCGTGTTAATTCTTATAGTGCATCCTTAATTTCCTATAATCAAGTGCTAGGTCCTACTCATAAGTAGAGATCACATTGACAAAATTTCATTAACGATACAATATTTTGGCTTTTCATTACTAAAAGGTACTGGAATTTAGTGGAATAAAGTGTAGCGAAAACAAAATTAAAATGTACCCTATCATCTCATGTAAGCCAACATGAAAAACTTTAGTTTGAGATCGTCTCAGAAGGAAATCAATAACTTCCGCAACTTGGTGTATGCCAACAATACCGTACACATATATTTTTTTGAAACAAGGCATTAAACAAAATTAAGAAATTTCTTCTGTTACGTACCTTTTTGTGTTACGTTATATAACGAAGAAATACGTTATGTACCTTTTTGTGTTATGTTATATAACGAAGAAATATGTTACGTACCTTTTTGAGTATTTCATATCTTCCTCTTGCGAGAATTGCAGCGGTTCCATCCATTTACTATCAGATTTTTTGGAACCATCTAAAAAAGCAGAATACTAAATCAAAATTCTTATAAACGATTGTTTTTTTCATACAAGAGGACCAATCAGTTGTAAGGTACTACGACATATATTTATTTATTATTTTACTTTTAATAAAAAATAGTAGATTTTGGTACGTAATTTTTTCAATTTCCAACAGAGGTGATAAAAATAAAATAAAAATAAAATATGAACGGCTGCATAATTTTCTTTCGAATTTACACCAAAGGCACTTCAAACTATAAATTACATTTCAGCATAAAAATAATTAGCAGGTGCCCAATTATTTCATGACGTCATAGCTTATCATGGGTACGTTTTGATACAAAAACTTGTCACAAGTATCTTTTTATGTAAAATAAAAATCAGAAACAGATTCAGCATAAAATTTCGAATCCAACAGTGTGTCATATGATGTATTAAAGAAAATAAAAAAATATTTTCCAATTATTTTTGGTCTACCATTGTTTGGAAAGCATCAAAATGCCGACGATAAGTAAATTATTTTTTGGGAATATTTTTTTATTCTAATTAAAAGTTAGGAAAAGTCAGAAAGTTTGATCATGATATCACTTTTATTTAAAAAGTTATGAACAATTTAATAGGAGGGGGGCATGATGCCGGCTAAGAATATGCATCCAGCAAACCAGATACAAACAGATGGAAAAAATATGGTGGAATGGTTTTTGAGCATGGAATTACGTTATAATATTCTTCTGAGGGTATGCTCACAAATCACTCCTTCGCAGTGATTATTATGTTCATATTTTGAATAAAGCTTATCTCACAAGCCTGAATAAATGTCGAACATCACTTGTGAAGAAGTGTTTTAAGGCCGTTTTCCATTAGCGTAAAATTCCGCGCGGAATCCAAATGAAGACGTGTGACGTCAATTTCCACCAATGGAATGTCTTCTTTTGGATTCCTAATGGAAATCCAGCTTTAGTTTATCTGCGATACTGGAAAACTCAAAACACACGTTATTTCAAGGGTTATTTTCACCTCTCACCTGGTTCAGTGATTTCATTGGATGGATCACTTATAGCACTAGCAGTCGTCAAACACTCATCATGTTTTGTAAACAAATGCCACACTAAATCGCTATTGTATAAAGTTTTTTCTACGTAAAGTGTTCCCATGACGCGACAAAATAAAACATATGCATGATATGCAAGTGATGGTGAAAAGGTATCATATATATCAGCAAATTGTTCATCGTGAATATTATTGATTTCCATTTTGTCCTCTTTCAATACATCGTCAATTGTAATCACAAGTCGTTCTGGTCGAGAATTAAAAGCCATATTATCTGGTTCGTCGAAGCCAGAAAATTTCTGCATCGCTGGTAACGAACTTGCTACAGGGATTTTCTTTTTGCTGTCAACAGATCCTTGATCATCGAACGATTGACAGAGTAGTGTATATTTTCTTGCTACATATGCATTACCATTAGGTTTCGTTCGCAGTGCATATATGCCATCAAAACAAGAGAAAAACTGCTGCAGCAATGGCGCCATTATGTCTTGCGCAACTTCTCTGTTTAATTTTTGGCATAACATACCAAGAATATCAATGAGCTTACGGGAGAGAAATTCTTTGACAATACTTCCAGTGCTGAATGGTTTTACAGTTGATAATAACCGAATTAGTGGTTGAAAGAAGTCAACTGAAAATTCCTAATACAAAAACAGTTACATGGATCATCAGAATTTAAAACAGTTACATGGATCATCAGGATTTAAAATAGTGTCATGTAACTGGTATCTTTAGTGGTTGAAACAAGTGCATATAGTTAAAGAGTGATTTTGAGCAAAACTTTAGGTTACAAAGTCTGAAGATATTCAAAATCGCTTCTCAATGGTGATTGGTTACTCTTACTTTAACCAGTGTATTTGTTTTGTTCTTTTAATTTTCACACCAAACAATTATGGACTCTGAGTGCTGTAGATAATTATACAGATCTTACACCCTTCACAATATCACAGTAAACAAATGAAAATAATGGAAATGAATCATAGCTTCAGAATTATGCTCAAACATCTACAGTGATTACCGTAACGCATCGATTAAACACCCCCTAAGCACTAAAATATTTAATAAACGCCTCCCTCTTTTAAACGGCGGG
>JAULBZ010007706.1:0-11266 GCA_032360805.1 Neoturris breviconis | reverse complement strand
CTCTCATCTGTCAATCATTCCGAAAAAAGCGAAAAGCTATGCACTCAAACCACAAACCATGATTGTTGCTGCTATTATTGCGCGTTTTAAAATAATATATTTCAAATAAAAAGACAATCGATTTTAATCTCGGCGCAAATTTTTGAATATTAGTGAATATGGCCACATGCAAAAAAGACACGGAGTATTTCTATAGAATCTCCTATGTTCTGAATCTTCCTATGTTGTGAATCTTTCTCTTTTTATATATCTATGATTAAACGCATTAAAAAAACATGTTATTCTAATATCATTTTGAAATAATAACATTTATCTCTTAAAATTATTCATTTAATCATCAACATGGAAATTTTTGAGTTAGGTAGGGGTTGACCTATACAGGGCGGATTCAATTTTTCAGAGGGGTGTTGCACACTATGAGAGAATGGTGTTATTCTATTTAGACCGGGCTTTTTTTGAACATTTGGGGAAGGATCCTGTGTCTTATAGATAGTTTCGAAAAGTCAGAAAGGTTCAGCTCGATGACGGTAAGCTCAGACGGTATAAATAATAATCAGGGGACGGAATCCGCCCCCGGCCTAAATAGGTTTAATATAGCAACCTACCTCATTGCCGTAAATTATTATTTTTGTTATGTATATAATGTGTTGACCTAACTTTCTGGAAAGTTTTAACACTACAACATGATTCAGTCAAAAGTTTTGGAGGGGCATTATGTGCTTCCCTCATGCTCTGAGATCCCTAAAAAACCTAGATCTAATAGGATTAAAGGTTGAGAAACAAATATGCTCCATAACGTTTGAATGAATGACTTTGGGACTTTGTCTATATTTAATTTAGCATAATTTTGAGAGAAAAAACGGCTACTAAGGATAATTTGCCCTTAGCAACCGAGCATTTGACTGTTCAAATAAAGTCCGTTTATTTTTTTCCGAACAGTTTTTTTACCAAAAGGTCAGTAAAATCAGGAAACTTATTTCGTCGGAAAATCATGTAACCAATGTTATTGTTTCACTTTGATACGTAACGAGTTTAGAAGGATGAGTGCTTGATTTTGATTTCGGAATTGGTGAACTTTTTTGGAGTGGTTTCAATATAAATTACCCGTAACTTCGGATCGGACAAATGAAATGACTTGAAATTCGGTACAACTGTGTGGAATGAATGAATACTAAAGACATCCTCTTTACATGGACCCCTAAATGAGTTTTTCATCCTTAAATGATCCAGCATTTTAAACACCTTTAGGGGTCAATGTAAAATCAACAAAAGCTCTAGAAATTACCTGAAAATTTAGTACAGCGTAGTCCTGCCGGCATGCTACGTCTTATCAACGTTAAAAAGACGCCTTTTTGACGTCACGACGTCGGAAATACGTCTTTTCGACGTTGATAAGACATCGCGTGCCCACTTAATTTCCGAATTTTTAATTGGTTTTCTCCCAACGAAAATTAGTATTTGTAATTTTCGTCCCGTTTTCAGCATTTAGCCTGCGAACCCCCATATCACAGTCGAAGGTTTAGATGTTCGGACAAAGAAGACAACAGTGGTAAAAGTACATCGGGCTCTACCCAACCTTGTTCCCAGGGCTTCTTCTCTCTTGACGTTTAATGCTAAGAAGTCCTGGGGACGAGGTTGGGCTCTACCAAGTGGGCAAAAACTTGTTCAAAGTTGTACGTCGTTGTTCTATCGTCTTTACAGCAGATTTTGATCAATTTTTTGCCCACTGGGTAAACTGTTCATTTTCTACTCATTCCTTGTGATTCCGAGAAAAGCAAAATAACAAAGAGCCAATCACAGCCAGATCAGGCACCGTATTCAAGGTCCTATTCTAGCTGCAAAACGGATAAGGGGAACATGACTTTAACAAAGTGGGCAAAAACCTGTTCAAAGTCAGCAGTAAAGACGCTAGGACAACGTTTAAAACGTTGTTATAGTGTCTTTACATTGGACTTTGAACAAGTTACAAATTGCATGTTAATAATATTTAAATAACTATCTTTATATAAAATATATATTTTACATTTTTAAAAGAAACTCAACTCTCAGCAAATTTTAAAAGAGACTGAGAATGAGTTTTGTTTTTGATAAGAGTGCATCTGCGAAGATGGAGTGTAAAGATAACAAAATTGTAACACAAACAATTCAAATTTCAAAGGTTTCGTTCGCCCTCTTTGCACACGACGTCAAACTAACTTTGACGACATCTTTCCGACGTTATAAATGTCGTGTACGGATTTATATCTGGAAAGAAGAGCGTTCTGTCAACCATGGGGAAAGTATTTGTTCGAAGTCCGCAGTAATGGCGCTACATGTTTTTTTGTATTTATTTTCTTGGTAAATTTTGACCGAGGCTTTGATGCTTAATTTTAAACCGCTCTTCCCCACCCTCTAAATAAATATGTTTAACGTTTGATGGAACCATGCTGTAGTGTTAGGTCAACACTTAATTAACATTTTAGCATAGTAATTTTCTTGATGACGTCATTACTCACGATAGGGTCATCATGGGAAAACTGGTGCTGCAAAATAATATTTTTAGGTGAAAATATTTTTTTTTCTAAAACTATAATACAAAATGATTTTCAAATAAAAATAAGAAGAAAATATTTTGTTTGAAAACATTTTTTTACCACCCTGTCAAATATTTGGTTGTTAGGGCAAAATTATCCTTAGTTACCGAAAAAAAAAATCAAAATGACCCTAGATAAATTGTAGGAAAATTCGTAAAATTTCTAGTCATATAAGCCATTTATTCAAAAGTTATGAAAAAAAGCTTAGCAGGGGGTAGGGGGGGGGGGGGGTACTTTGTGCCCCCCCGGCCTGAATCGGGTTAAACGTGGAAATGATGAACTTTCGCAATATGCTTTTTTAAAACATTATTTTTCAAAAATACCAACTATTCAGGATGTAGGGCCTATAACAACTGAGAACTTAAATATACTGTGACGAGAAAGGACCATAACAACTATTTGTTTTAAGTTTTAATACTTTTTTGATACTTGGTCAGCTTGGTTTGATGAGGTTAGTTGTGTGCAGTATACGGATTAGTTTTCCATCTTAGCATTTGTTACTATGTAAATCAAAGTAATGTTTTATCTAGTTGTCATAGCAACAATTGCTAAAGTAGAAAACCAATCCATACATTACAACTAACTTCGTGAAACCTACTGACCAAGTATCAGAACTTGAAACAAACGGTTGCAAAAAAAATCACGCGTGGAAGTCGACGTCACATAAGGACTTACTCACTCTTCCCAGTGGGTAAAACCTTATTCAAAGTCCGCAGTAAAGACGCTATAACCAACGCCAAACGAATTAATTTTTTTCTAGCGTCTTTACTGCGGACTTTGAACAAGTTTTTTTTCCACTGGATTACCCAGTAAGCATGCGTCGTCTCATCAACATAAAGAAGACGTTTTTTTTAACGTCGAGACGTCAAAAAGACGTCTTTCCAACGTTGATAAGAGTACGCGCGACTGCAGGGAAGAACAACTCCTACGTCAATTCCAGAATTTCCTTTCCCTTCTAGATATCCGTAAGGTGGGATATTTACTAAAACCCTGTGTCCGCATGATGTGGCCATAATTAGCCTGAGTTCCAGTCTCTAACTACAAAAAGTAACTACTCAGGCTATTCATAATGTGCACACTAGGAAAGATCATGTAATTTGATTGACTACATCAGTGAGTAAAATCTTGTTCAAAGTCCGCAGTAAAGAAGCTCTAGCAACGTTGTTCGTCGTTATTTTAGCGTTTTTACTGCGGACTCTGAACAAATATTTCTCCACTGAGACATCGTACTGAATCAACCGGCCAGTAACAAGTTGATGAAGTGTTTGAAAGCAAGAAATCACTGTAGAGGAAGAATCTGTGAGCATAGTTCTAGGCCAGCTATTCTAAAACATTCCTCCTCCACAGTGATTATTTGTTCTTATTTCGAACACTGATATGACATAACCCATCCGGCAAAAACCTGTTCAAAGTCAGCAAAAATAAAGTTGTTCTAACGATTATTTTGCTGACTTTGAACAGGTTTTTGCCAGCTGGAAAGTATTAACATAATTTAGACTCGTCCTCAACGCATTCTAATTATATTCCAATTTTCTTGAACCGCGTGTAGACTGTGTATAGGGGATTGGATACGAATTTGAAGCAAGACAATAATGGGAAACAATCAATACGCTAACCGAAACATTTCTTTACATGTGTGTTTCTCTATCAATGCTAACATGACCATTCCTTCGATTAGGAGTAAATAAAGATACATCAGATAATTTTTGACTTAATTTTCGATTACGTTTTTCTAAATCTTTTAAAGTAGCTTGTCGATGTATTTCATCAGTTCGTGCTTCGTGTGTTGATTTGATAGATCGTAACGATCCAGTTCGAGTAATTGTTGGTTTACGAGCAAGTAACGGTGAACCTCTATCTCTCTCTGATTTCACTTCAACAGATGCATCTTCAGTTTTTACTGGTTCAACGCTGTCTTCTAAGAAGCCTTGGTGTATCTTTTTTGTTCTCTCTCGATTATAAAAGTAATCAAAATTTGATACGATAACTGGTACTGGTAACGCAATTGATAGGACACCGCAAATTGAGCATGCGCTTCCAACAACCTTCCCCCAGAATGTTTTTGGAACCTGAAGAATACAGAATTATTTGTTTCAGAATAGCAACCTCGTTCCCAGAGCTTCTTGCCTCTTCCGTATTTTGAAAAGGCAAGAGGTCCTAGGAACGAGATTGTCAGAATAGACCTACGTATTCACAAATACATAAAAACGAGGTTTTGACTGCTGAAAGTAGAACTTGTTGCAATGCAATAACTTCCTTATTGTACAGGGCACTGCACAAAAAGAAAATTATTACATTGCGACAAGTCTATCGACTGAAAAATCATGCACATTTTAATTTATGAGCACCAATCCTAGTATAAACACGACGTCAGATCCACGTAGAACCGTCGTGATGTTAGATAAATCTGACACCGTGTTACAACTAGGTAAACCTACAAGCACGTGACGTTGTTTCAACATTATGAATAATTTAAATTTTCCAAAGTAAGTGCTTGATAACAATAGGTTATTTGGCTGGATTTCTATTGTAGAGTACTCTGCAGTATCAAATAAGGGTGGGGAAGTGGGGAGGGGGTGGGGGGGAGTGGGGTGGGGTGGAGGTCGCTTATTAATTTTTGAAAATGTTTCCAACCCCCCTTCCCACTAAATACAAAAATAACGTGAAGTTAGAAAAAATTAACTAATCGACTACAATCTTGGAGATAAATAAGAGACATTTTACAAATTTTGAAAAACAATACACGCATTCATCGAGTTATCTCAGAGATTTATCAAGTAGACTTAAGACTTAGGATCTTAGGAATTTTGGCAAGCTCGACGAATTATATTGTTTCCAGCAGCCTAGGCTTTTGAAACAAATTCGAAAGTATTTCTGTCCACAATTGTAGTCCCTGACCAATTTCCTGCTACATAAACCCTGGATATAGAGATAGTAAAGTACTATTGTTATCAGGTTTACTTAGTAAGTATACAAATTTACCAATCTCCGCTTATTTCAACTCCTCCGCTTAATAAATTTGAAAGAATTGTTTCCACCCCTACCCCTTACCCCCCCCCCCCTCCCGCTTATTTGATACTGCAAAATATAAACGCAGCACAGACATCATCAGAAATCCTGTCTTAAAAATTTATAGAAATTCTGCCTATTTTTAGTCATTTGTCACCACAGAATCTTCGAATAGTCACCTCGTTGGTATTCCTATCAGCGACAATGTTAGTAAAAGTTGTGCAAAAACCAGAAGGTATACAACGCGTATACAACGCGGTTTATATAGAATATTTACTCCACTAAAATTAGAAACTTTTAAAGAGAATCTAAAAAACGTACCTTATCGCCATAACCAACCGTACACATTGTAATAATCGCCCACCAAAATGCATCAGGAATTGATGAGAAATTATCACCCTCAAGATAATAAACAGCGCTCGAAAACAATATAACACCAATAGCTAGAAAGAATATCATTAAACCCAGTTCTTTCATGCTTGCATGTAACGTTTTACCAAGGGTTTGTAATCCCTTTGAATGTCTTGACAATTTAAAGATACGAAATACTCGAACAAGTCTTATAACACGAAAATTTTCTAATCCTACCCCTTCAGGTCTATTTAATGCTGATGTAATATAAAATGGTAGAATTGAAACAATATCAATAATATTGAGTATTGTTTTTAAAAAATGAATTTTATTTGGTGAAGTTGTCAAACGCACAATGAATTCAAATGTAAACCACGCAACGAAAACAGCTTCACAAGTACTAAAAACCTCATGCCAGTCAACCTCTTCTAACTCTTTTGTAAACTTTTCTGTCATATTTTGTTCGTTATTTTCCATTACAGTTGTTTTACATTTACACGATAAATAGATAGGGTAAGTCGATCGATAGTGATTTAATTTTTCGGCATTACTCATGCTTATAATTGTTTTGTCTTTATACGATATATTTAAGGAATACTCATGCAACGATCTTTTTATTGCTGGACTCAAAGTTGGTTCTGCATCTTTAATGTGTTTCTTTGCAAACGGTAGTGTTTCAATGCATAGTATTGTTACAGAAAATAGAATCATTAGCACTGAAAACAATGTAAAGTAATGAGCGGTACGACTTGTTTCCGGATGTTCAAACAAACACCAGATTTTACGTTGCCATTTATTTTTGGGCATATCTTTATTTTTATCTTCCAAATGTAAATCTAATACTTCCGTTAGAGCTTCTTTTTTCAAATCGAAGAATTTAGCTTCAGTAACTAATATAGTCATTGGTACAGTTAAAGGACAATACAGTTGTCCATTTGATTGGTAATAATATAAGATTGCATTGAATGCACTCCTATCTCGATCAAAGAAATACTCATCTTCAACATCATCATAAAATTCTTCTCTTTTAAGTGGATTTCCCAGTAAAGTATCCGGAAATCGATTTAATGTCTCTACGTACGTTTGGTATCTTTCCCCAGATACATTGATGGTTATTTTTTGGCGTCGTTCATGTTCAGCCTGTGGATGATTATATCGATGCTGTAAATAACCACCATTGCTACGATTGTACTGGTGTTGTGGAGTCATAGAGTCAATACTGTCTTCACTTGTGTTGTGGCTCCCTCTATTAAGAAAACGATTATTGCCATCACTCAATGTTGCGCGGAGTGTTCCATGCGTTGGACGTTGAAGAAAATTATGAACACTCATTTGGATAAGGAATTCTGTTTTCTCTATTTTTTTATTATTATCTATATCATGTTTTGATTTATATTTGAATAGTTCTTCTGTTTCCTAATAACCAGATTACTGTATTTATTAAGATGTTTTCATCGATAAATTTAATCAGATTTTAAAGAAATTTATCAAGTCCCTTTCTATATTAGCTATAACAAAACATATTGGGGACCCATGCTGTATATTTTAACAACTAAAACTTATATGGTCAGAAATTGCACATTTATATGAGATGTCTTTCTAAAATATTCTAAAGGCCGTTTTTCACTTCAGAAAATTTTCCACGGAACGGAAAATGTGCACGCGTAGAAAGAAATTATAGTTATTCCATTGATAGAAATTGACATCGCACATCGTGTAATGTCAATTTCTACCAATGGAATGTATATAATTCCTTTCTACGCATGCGCATTTTCCGTTCCGCGGAAAATCTTCCGAAATGGAAAACGGCATTTAACCAACATTCAGAATGGATCAAAACAAACATGATCTGCGGTGTCTATGCTATAAAATGTGCTAATGATACCCTAGTGGGCACACGACGTTGTTGTAAAAAAACGAAGTTGTTCTGATGTTGTTTTGACGTCATGTGCCGGGAGAGTTTAACTTGCTGACACACGACATCGGGTGTGCCCACTGGGGACCCAATTATTAAGTATTATGAGATATTTATTCTCATTCAGCCATATGTTATACCCATATGATCAGTGAGGTTTTCAATATCGGAAGATTTCTATACATGATAAGATGGAATGGAACCAGTGTAGAGAAGTCACAAAGCCTGAAGCTATGCTCAAAAATCTCTCCGCCACAGTGATTATTTTCTCTTATTTCAAACACTGATGAACCATATGTAATTTGATATTCTTAATGGTGCAGTAGAATTTTTATCTTTTCATTTTATGCGGACTTTTCTGATTTACATAAAACTAGTTGAGCAGTTCCTAGTGGGCAAAAACTTGTTTAAAGTCCGCAATAATGACGCTAGAACAACGACTTCGACGTTGTTCTAGCGTCTTTACTGCGGACATTGAACAAGTTTTTGGCTAGTGGCTTTGTTTTGAAATAGATTTCTTTTAACAAACATTTAGCAAATACAGTAATTATTTTTAAAGATACAAAATCACTCAGGAGAAGAGTGTTGAATCATTAATCTTGCAATTGATTGGTTTCTTCGTCTCGAAGAAGCCAATCAATTGCAAGCTCATTGACTTAACACTTCTCATCATAGATTAATTTTTCTCAAAATTATTGAATTTTACTTTTTTAAAGCTGCTAAGATATCTGCTTTTGGTAACGAATTTTGGAGATGACTCCTAACATATCCTGAAAGTTCCATTTCATAACGATAGATTCTGGTGGTAATGTAAGTGATTGAAGTTGTAATATATATATATATTTTTTTCTGTATTCACTGTATGGCAGCTATCTTGTTTCGCCAAACAATATACCAATATAAGTGGTTGAAGTTTAAAGCGAAATTATATAAGTGATTTTTTGGTCTCCATAATTGGTCAGAATGTTTTTCAAGCAAAAATAAGGAGAATTTTTTTTTTTGCCAAAAATATTTTTTACCACCTGTCAATAAATTGGTTACTAAGGAAAAATTATCCCTAGTTACCAAATAAAAAAAAATAAAAATGATCCTAGATAAATTATAGGAAAAGTCCCAAAATCTCAAGTCATATAAGCCATTTTTACTGTATGGCAGCTATCTTGTTTAGCTAAACATTGTCCAATTTCAAAGAAAAGAATAGCTGATTTGGACACTTGGGTGTGTATTGGGTGTGTATCACTTAGACATATATCTTGGAATTTTGGCCAAAACAAGTGATTAAATATACCTTTAAGGTTTCGCCTTATATGCATTTAAAATTGCAGAGAAAAGTTAAAATGTTCTGCAGGGGTGATATAATAATCTCTGAACCGAACTAGGGGAACATCTGGGGACGAGGTTGTGCAACAGTTTTAGCCTGAGCTCCAGTCATAAACCACTACGAGTAGTAGTTACTACTTGCAGTGGTTTGGAACTGAAGCTCAGGCTAAAAATAACAGGATCCTGATCTGTACAAAATATTATTTTATTTTATTTTAATATTATTTTTTTAACAAGCCTCTAATTGTTTTCTATTGCAACCAAGCCGGCAATAAATTGTTTAAAATCAGCAAAATAACGTTGCTGACTTTGAACAGGTTTTTGCCGGCTGGGGATGAGAATTTATCTTGTACGTGATTTCGTCTCCTTTTAGAATAATGAAGGGGTGGGATTTTATCTTGTACGTGATTTCGTCTCCTTTCAGAATAATGAAGGGATAGACCATTTATTTAATCATTAAACCAGATGAACTCTTAGCTTATTCAAATGACATATGGTATCTATGGAATCATATAATGCTTATATCCATTTTGGAGAACATGTTTATGTGGGTAAAAAATAGGCCTCCGTTGCACAACCTCATCCCCAGGTCTTTCTCTCTCAAAAAGTCCTGGAAACGAGGTTACATATTTGGCTTCACCATGCAGAGTTGTGACATCCTGCTTATGAATTAATAAATTAAATTCACGATTTAGGCTATTTAATGCAACATCACTTTTAACCCTGTTCCCACTGGAACTGGAACAAACCCCACTCCCCCCCCCCCCCCCACCCCATTTATACTTTTTAAAATAACTTTTGACTGGATGCTTATACGACTATACATTTTAGGACTTTTCTTATAATACATCTAGAATTATTTTGGAAATTTATTTTTTAGTATCTAGGGATAAATTTCCCTTAGCAACCATATTATTTTTCTTCTTACTTATTTTTGCTTGAAAATGCTCTGACAAATTTTGGTGACCAAAGATTTTTTACCTAATTTTTTGCACCACCTGTTTTGCCTTGATGACGTCATCATAATTAATGTCGTCATCTAAAAATTTTTTTTCTACATTTTTATTATGTATTGACCTAACATTCTGGAAAGTTTCAACGCTTCATCATGCTTCCATCAAAAGTTATGGAGAGGGAGTTGAGCCAACCTCTCCCCTACCAGTATTAAGGAGTCCCAAAAAAGCCTACAATCATTTGCGTAATCTTTTAGATGTATTACGAATTTTGACGTAAAATACGAACCACAAGAAAAACATAACTAATTAAAATGACGTTGGGAATACCCGAGAGATTTATTTCAGTATTTATTTCGAGTATACTTAAGACTATATATGCTGGTCTTCACTCGACGTTAATCAACATTAATCATTCCTTTTGACGACTAGAAGTTAAAACGACGTCTTTCTGACGTTGATTAGGCGTCGAGTTCCTGCAGGGTATGTACCACCCTGTGTGTAGTCACATTAAGTTAAAACTACTTTACCCAGTAGGCAAAAACCTGCTCAAAGTTAGCGTTAAAAAAGCTAGGTTAACGTTGAAAATCAGGCCGCCCTAAAGGTTAACGAAATGTTCCATTATCCCGGGCAGGAGAGGTACTTGACGTCTTATTCAGTTCAAAGATATGCTGTTTCGTCGCTGCGCTTTTTGTAGCTGCCCAATCAAGTTTAAGCTTTCTGATTTCTGGAGGTGATTTTCTGCAGCAATTTTTCATAATTGCCATCTATTGCCAAGGTAACAAATTTTTTGGCAGTCGATAGAGTTGAAAACACTAAAGAGTAACAACAAACATAAAAAATGCCTTCAACAATTGCTGACATCAGCGCTATTTTAGTGGTAAACAATCTTAAAGGATCTTTTGTTATCAACTACTCTAATTTCATTGTGTTTTCTCATATCAAACATGAATTATGAAGGTGTGACATAATGTCCCTCTCCTGTTGTAACAGAACTCTAAAAGTCCCAGCCTTTTATAGGCTTGGTGTGACCATAGAACAACTCGACTTTACACATTAGTATATATCCACCCAGCCGGCAAAAACCTGTTCAAAGTCAGAAAAATAACGTTAGAACAACGTTCTGTGAACGTTGTTCTAACGTT
>JAULBZ010007705.1:0-11269 GCA_032360805.1 Neoturris breviconis | reverse complement strand
TAGAAAAAAACTTTTAACCCTTGCAAAAGTTTCTCTCACAAAAGTTTCTCGGGTTAAAGTATTCATAAAACTAGCTAGCTACACAGAAATCCGTTGAAATCGAATAGCACATTCACGATATGAGATATAGCTAGCTAGCTAAGCATAGTTTTGTTTTTTTGTATCACAGATTTTCCTGTAATAAGTGAAAAAGCTATGGGTATCCCCGACTAACCTAGAAGAAATGGTCATGGAATTCCTTTATAGAAAATTTAAAAAGTTACAGATAGTTATCGGGATGTCATCCAAAGAAGTGGTCATGGATGAAAATTACAATGGCACACATTGTTGATTAAAACCCATTTTTCATTGTTCTTTCATATCACTACCCATCCGACAGCCTCATCCGGCATTATAGTGTTTTTGTTGGCGTTTTGTTGGTTATATGCTGGTCACTGATATAGCGAAAATACAGTTGCAAACACCTTCATGCTTGTGACTACAGTTGCAAACACCTCATTAATAAATCTTACATATCAATTGCAAAATATTTGAGACACTCTCATTCACAATAATAAATTGTACACTTTTTTTTCTTCCAAACACTGTTTTCCTTCATGATATTTACGAAACAAAGTAACGTATTTATTTTTGCTCAAAACAAACGCCAGGTAAGTGTCTGATTCACTGGGTTTCTTTTTTTACGGTAAATGTACATGGAAAAACGTTGTCGGATTAATGCCAGTTTCTTGATTATCTGGGTTATTCCAGGTTGGTCCATGGTTATTCCGCTTGTTATTGGGTTGTTCTGCTTGTTCGTTATTTTTAGTATCGACGACATACAAACACCTATGCTTATGATATAAATAATCCGAACAATTTCACTCTGGTTTCGTATGAGGTGGGAAAATAAAACTGAAATAGTGAAAAGATAAAAAAGAGGCAGGCAGAATATCCGAAATACAGGATCATAAGATAACAGGATATCCAAAACAAAACTCCTAGTAAAAAAACGGAAGAAGCAATACCCATACATATAATAATTATATCATAATCTGGCCACGGTGGTGCAAGTTTGACTTTCAACTATCACATTTACATGTTAGCCTGTCGTCATCATCAACTCTCTTTGTTTGTGGCACACACATTCTACACGGCACCCAGCAAAGTCACATTTTTGGGATCAGGCCAAACCCTCAGTTTGTTTATTATGCTTGGAAAAAAAAGTCTAAAATAAGAATGAAAATATATTATTTATTCGTCCAAATTTTATACATATGTTTTGTGGAAAGGTTTTAGAAGAGTTCCAATGATTTTTTGTTGCCGCTTGATAGAAACACATTCTGATTTTTAAATCATTTTTTAAAGGGAATCTAGAGTAAAAACTTAATAACCCTGTTTGGTATGGACATTTTTGACCTTTGAAAGTATCTCAGGAACCACAAGTGCTACATCAATGAAATTTGTCATGGACATCAGGTAATTCTTGTGAACATAAAAATCCAAAAGAAATGACATCATGATTATAGATTTTTATGATTTCATATCGTGATTTTTGACGTCGTGTAATGTTTTTTTGACGTCATATGGAATTTTTTTTATTTTTTTGTTTTCATGATGAAAGTAACAAATTTTGAGAACTAAATTTACATTTTCTCTTTTTATTACAGCTAAACACAATGATAGATACAATAAGAAAATAAGCACTGTAATAAAAAGTTTCAAAATCATGCAGATTTTACAGGGATACTCTATGAGACTCTTTCTGATGCATTACAGTAAAAAAGTAATGATATCTTTTATGGGACACATTTAATTTTTGTCAGCAAAATTTATCAAATTTGGTCAGTAAATTATGAAAGTCTGGTCTGTAAAATACAAAATTCCGGTCTGTAAATTACACATTATTGTTACCAATTACTTTTCTAACAAGGAATATAAAAAATGTATCTAAACAATAATAATTGTTGATACATAGAACTAAATGAACATAACAGTAAACAATTTTTTCACTTTTACCCCTATGGGAAAAAACCCGCCCCTAGATGATTTTAAAAATTTTAGATTTTTTTTTTAATTTTCTAAAATCCAATTAAATTTTGTTTAAAGTCAGAAAATTTCAGATCAAATCGACTAGTACATAAAAAGTTATTCTATATTGAATCGGCCTCTGGCCATTTAGGGTTGAGGTTCACAAATAGGGTTAAGGTCCAAATATGGTTAAGGTTCACGGAAGATTGGCTATTAGAAATGATATATAAAAACAGTATTCATTTGTACCAAACATCTTGCAAGAACTGTCACCGCCAAAAGTTCAACGATCGAGCAGCTTCTCGTTCGCCATTTTCAGTTGAATGTTTTGCGCAGTTTGAGGTCTGGGCGAAGAATTTAACATGCATAATTATGCAAGTCACATAACCGCTGGGATACTCAAACGATGCAATATTGAGGTGGAAAAAGAACAATTTTTCCAACCTTTACTTAATTTAGTTCTAATGAATGCATTTTGACCTGGTTTGCAACATGAAAATGAAATTATAAGTATCTTTTCAAGCGAGAACAGTATTCTCCAGTTGATCCGGTTGTGTTCCGGTATATCCCGTTAGGCACAGCCAGGACTTGGAAGTGGAATAAACTTTCTTCCAGATCATTAAAGTGGTGCTTTTTCCATACAGTTTTTCAAAAATTTCCAGAAAAATCTTTTTGTTGATCGTAAAAGTGATGACGTCATGTCACCAGTTCACATTCACCCCTGCCCCCTCCCCCATCCTTATGGCGAACCCATACATACAAAAAATCTCTTGACCCCCCCCTCCCTTCCTAAAATAAAAAATTTCAATATTATTATTTTTTTACAGTAAGTGAAAATAGTTAAGCTGTTGATGAATTTTTAAGAGATAGATAACCCATGTGAGAAATTATATTTTAATTGAAGCCACAGACCAGACCAGACCAAGTTCAACCAGAAAAATGCTTCTAACACATCTGTGACAAAGCTTCAAATTTTGACATAACAGCACTCACTAATAACTTGAAGCTATGCTCAAAAGTCTCTCTCCCGCAGTGATTATTTTCTCTTATTTGACCACTTGTTTCTTCTTTAGAATATAGTAGTTAATAAAAATTATAAAATGACTATGGTGGAGGGTGCCTCTACATTCATTGGTTATTATGTATCAATGGCTTGTGACAACGATAGTACCTATGAAGGAGAAGTAGGTGATATAGATGCATCTCGTCAATTGATCACTTTAACGCATGCTCATCAGTTATTTCCTGATGGGAATACCATGAAGTTTCCACAGATTACTCTGACTGGTAATCATATTAAAAATCTAAAGATAATCAGGGAGAAAATCAGAGTTCCCACTTTAGAAGAGCTCTCTGAAAATATCAACAAAAAAGTTGCAGAACTATCCATTGTTGAGAATGGTATTTCTCCGTCTATTGGTAAGAGAAATAAAAGTCCTAAATATTATGCAAAGGACTTCCCTACATCTCCTACAAAAAAGAAAAAGAATGGTTGCTTTAGTCATGAAGCTGATGAAGTTTCAATGTGTCCTGATTTTAATTTTGAAGAAAACCTTGCAAAGTTTGATAAGCAGGCTGTCTTTGAGGAAATGGAACAAAATTCACAAGAAAAACTCCCTGGTGGAATACCAGACTTTGATAGAAAAATGAAAAGTCAGGAAAATGTTCTTGAAAGTGAACCAGTATCACTACGACAGATAAAGGTTCCTGTGGAGCATGCTGGTAAAGAGTTCTCAACTGAAGATGGGTTTGTTGTCCCTTCCATTACTTCAAATCTAAAAACAAGATTATTTACTGCAGCAGAGAAAGCTGGATTAAGTTTTCAGCAAATATCTGAAAATGCTGGTATGTGTACTTGTCAGATGGCATTGCAACTTGTTGGTGGATCCTTACGAATTAACCCAAAAAATAATCATCAACGACCTGAGATAGTTGTATTGGCTGGTTGTCATATGCAAGGACTTCAAGCTATATGTGCGTCTAGACATTTAGTAAATCACACTGCTAAAGTTATATTGTACTTACCTGATAGTGGTCCGTTTATGAAATCGCAAGTAGATTTATTTTTGAAATCAGGCGGAAAGCTGCTAAAATCATATAGAGATTTGCCGTCTCAACCGGTAGATATGATAATTGACGCTATGGTTGGTTTAGAAAATCAAAAGTCTCCAGAATGGCTCCCATATGCCATATCTTGGGCTAACCAAAATAAAGCACCACTTTTGTCGATTGATCCAAGTATACCGCCAACGAAAATGGAAACACCAGATATCAAATGGTCCATATCTATGGGGCTGCCGTTGATTAAATCTCCAAAGGCAGGGCGTATATATTTAGCTGACATTGGTATCCCATGTGGAGTCTTTAGCGATGTTGGTATTCAATATATGTCACCTTTTAAAGACAAATTTTATATCCCGTTATATGATTGTTGAGTCTTATACTATAGTGGTCGAGATTTAAGAGTAAATAATCACTGCAGAGGAGTGCTTTTTGATAATAGCTTCAGGCTTTATCTACAGTGACTATTTGCTCTTATTTTAGGCATGGATGCTATATATACACCTGCTTACATACATACTTTATTTATATTATAGTTTTTATTCTAACTTTGTGTTTGATGTTGTTCCAGAATCACAGTTATTATTTTTAAGAAAAATAATTTTGTGTTTCTTACCAGGGATCGAAATAACAGCCGGTCATCACTGTGAAGGAGAGATTTTTCAGAATATTTCAGCCAACTTGGCTGAAAATATTCTGAATAATCTCTCCTCCACAGCGATGACCGGCTGTTATTTCAAGCCCTGTTTACAATATTTGCTCCTGTTTTCATTGTTAAAGCTTGGTTTCCAATAACTGAATTTTGTTGTACAACAGTCATGCAACAAATACTCTGCAAAGTTGTATGATTGACAATTGTGTGATGCTGTGTTTCCATTAAGCCATTAAAAAATACAATTTGCAATGAAATAAGATGTTTACAAACTTTATCGATACACTTTTCTGCAAATTGCAGCAGGACTGTCAACAACTGTCAATCAACTGAAAAATCATACAACAGAACATTTGTTGCCCTACGTTATGCTTCCAACACATTGTACGACAATCGCGCAACTGTTACATGACGAAAATCATTTATTAGAAACCAAACTTAACGTTTATATTCCAGTTGTTCGAAAAAGTTTCAAACAACATCAATTCTTGTTAAAATCCAATGCCAATATGGAGTAATTCTAGTTTTAAGTATTTTTATTGGTGAGAGAAAAAATATTAAGTATATTGCAGTTTAAACCCAGGCCTCTAAATTCACGTCGGCATTCCCCCGTGGAGGAGCAGCTTTGGAGACTAATTTGCAGTCTGCTGGCAGCAAATTAGCCTCCCAAGATGCTCCTCCACAGGGGAATACTGTTGTGAATTCGGAGGCCTGAAACATGTTTTTGCAAAAAGCATTGTGGTAGCGATAAAGTATTATGTGAAAATATATCCATATTATGCATACACATTAAACAGCTATTGTAGATTGAAGTAAGGGACCATCTCCAAAACGAATCAATTGCAAGCTCGTTGATTTAACACTCTTTATCGTAGAAGATTAATCTTTCTCAAATTTATTGATTTTTAACTTCTTTAAAGCTGCTAAAATAACTGCTTTTTGAAATTAATTTTGGAGATGGTTCCTAAGCATATAAAGCAGTGGTCCTAATAAGAGCAGGGAAGAGGCATTTTTTAGCACAGCTTCAGGCATTGTGGCCTGAAGCTATGCTCAAAAATCATTCCACCACAATTGGTTAATTGCTCTTATTTCGACCAATGGTCAGTATCTACAAAGGAGTGTATTGTGTTCATCAGTGTTCCAGATAAGAACGAATAACCACTGTGGAAGATGGATTTTTGAGCATTGCTTTAAGCTAGCAAGCTGGAAGTAATATTCAAAAATATTTCCACCGAACTTATTTGCTGTTATTTCAAACACTGTTCAGTTTATTGACTTCTACCTTTGAAGAACCAAACCAATTGAAAAAGTCTTGATTCTACTGTTCTCAATGGATATGGATGTAATGCTTGTGTCGAACCTTGATCTACCTAGAAAACATTCCAAGACCTGTTCTTGTTCCCTGAAAGAGTTCATTTTTTTTATCGTTTTTTACAGATTTTATTTAAAGAAAAAGAAAAATAGTTTTATTTATGACATTAATCTTGGAACTTGCTTTTGTTTGGTTTCAGGAAAAACTGCTGCCAAAACAAGCCCCAAGAAAACAGTTGAACATCACCTGTGGAGGAGTGTTTTTGAGTACGGTGTTCAGCTTTGAAGCTAAAAACAGTACTCAAAAAACACTCCTCCACAGGTGATGTCTGACCGTTATCTTAAGGCTTACCGCAAAACAAACCTGAGAATAACTGCTGTAAGCCTCAAAACTGTCAGACATCATCTGTTGAAGAGTATTTTTTCACTGGTCATGTCTGGCAGTTATTTTCAGGTTTGCAAAGGAGTTTTTTAGTTAGTAGTATTTGCAGTAAAAGTGTTTGAAATAAGAGGAAATAATCATTGTGTAGGAATGATTTTTGATCGAACCTTTAGGCTTCTCGAAAAACAGTCGTGAAGTGATTGTGTGCTGTTTTACTGAGCACTTATTTAATTTGTTTTGTGATCGAAATAAGACTAAACAATCATTGTGGAGGAGAGATTTTTAAGCATAGCTTCAGGCTTTGCAATCACTCATCCACAGTTATTATTTGCTCTTTTGATTTGTGATCGTCTGCCAGTTTGTTCGATTAATCATGAATCTTATTGCAGTGCTGAATCCCATTGCAGTCACAATGGAGGAGGGATTTTTGGGCAATCACAATGAGGAGGAAATTTTGAGAAAAGTATGCTGCTAACATTGGAGAACTCATAGAAAAGCTGACACCGATTAGGCAAAAAAGTGTTCAAAGTCCGCAGTAAAGACATTGAACAACATTGTTCTAGCGTCTTTACTGCGGATTTAGAACAAGGCTTTGCTTACTGACTACAGATCAATCAAAAACTGTTAAAGTATAATTAACATTACCTGGTGAAACTTCATGAATTCTCCTAGTATGTTTTTTTTACAACATGTATTAATTTGCTGTTGTTAGCTGTTTTATAAGTTACTACTGATAGAACGTTCCAGGCGTCTGAATTCACGACTACATTCCTCTGTGGTGGAGCATCTTCAAAAGATGCTTCTCCAAAAGATGCTTCTCCACAGGGGAATGCCGACGTGAATTTAGAGGCCTGACGTTTACTATTTATTTTTCACAGTAAAATTCTTACGTTTGTTGTTTTATTATTTTCTTTCGTCAAAGAAACAAATGTATTACAAGCTTAGTACAGTAGGCGAAATAAGAGTATATAAGCACTGTAGAGGAGATGCTTTTGACAATCCTCTGCAGTGATTATTATCTTCTTATAACCAATATAATTTCTGTGCACGCTCACAGTACCCTTCTTGTGAAATATTCATTTGAAGGTCATTGGTCAAAATATGAGTAAATAATCACTGCGGAGGAGAGATTTTTGAGCATTACTTTCGAATACAAAAAGTATGTTCGCAAGCTTGAGCGGACATCACCTGTGGTCCTTCACAGGTGATGTTCGGTAGTTATATTTAAACTTGTGTTCGTTAAAAAACAAACTCATTATAAGCCATTATTGCTGTCTTTAATAAGCTAACACTGTATATAAGAGGTCAAAATTAGAATAAATGGTCACTGTGGAAAAGCAATTTGTATAGCTTCAGGATTCAAAAATCAATCTTCCACAATGATTATTTACTCTTATTTCCGATGATTATGTATCATATATATATTATACATGAATGTTCATAATAGAAACAGGATAATCACCGTGGAGGAGTGATTTTTGGTCAGACTAAGGCAGTTTTTACATGGAGCTCTAAATAAGTTTCGCCCTAAACGATGTTGTATTTAATTGGTTTCTTTGCATTTGATTGGTTTCCTCGTACCGAAGAAACCAATCAATTACAAGCCTGTTTAGGGTGAAACTTGTTTAGGGTTCATGTAAAAGCTATAATAGATTAAAGCTATGCTCGAAAATCATTCCACATTGATTATCTGCTCGTTTCCAGGACAAGTGTCAATATGGCAAAGACCTTGAAAAGTATGCCCTTATATGAATAGGCAATTCTCCACCAATCGTCTATTTTCTTATATTTTTCCTGATAGCAAACGAACTTTAAGATTGTTTTTCCACGACGCTAAAACTTCAATGCAAAAGCTGAAAGAAGACATTCCATTGGTAGAAACTGACATCACATGATTGTGACGTCAATTTCTAGTAATAGAATGTCTTCTCTTGGATTTTGCAGCGAATCTTTAATGAAAATCAACCATTAGGTTTTTTGTTTTTTAATAGCAATACTATTAGCCCATGGTTTTTCGGAATGATTTTGCTTTTATCCTTGTTATATATATATGTTCACGCATGGTAAAAATGGTGGAATGGTAATTGCTAAACAAAACAAACCAAAGTTTATGTCCCTATTTCCTATCAGGACTTTAGACACGATTAATGTGCGCATCGACCCCTAAGCGGTTGGTATTTCGACCTAGACCCCTAAGCGGTGGGTATATCGACTGTCAAACATCCCTAACTAGGTTATATATGTAGTCCTACGTACATAAAAGTTTTTTGTTTTGTTTTTTCTATACCTTTGCCATGGACAAAGCTGTGCACGCCTGGGTTGCACTCAATAAAAACCAGGAGCAAATATCCTTCATAAGCGTTTAATCCTAGTTGGCAAATATTTGTTCAAAATCCACTGTGAGAATGCTTGTAAAACGTTCTAGCGTCTTTTCTACGGACTCTGAACGACTGGGACATATAGTGCAGAAACATATTTCTGGATTAGGGACGATCTTCGATGTTGTATGAAAACAGCTTCTTTTTTTGCAAGATATCAAAAAGCTATCAATGAGGCTAAATCAAGTCAAACAAATACTGTTAAGAAGGGTAGTATTTAAACAACTTATAGTTTATTTTGTCAATTGCACGATTGTTGACAGCACTCTTCACGAATATCAGTTTTTGATTATTCCTAAAGGTAGACTCACATTAGGCTGAAAATTTCGTGGGAAAACCAAAAGAAGATTGGTAGAAATTTATGTGTAATATCAATTCCTGCCAATAAATTGTCTTCTGGGTTTAAGAAATATCTCGCCTAGTGGAAAACTTTAAAGGTTGATTTCGAATTAATACAGGACCGCGTTCAGCACAACCTCATTCCCAGGGCTTCTTCCCTAGGAACGAGGTTGCATTTGGCAGTCCATTAGGGAGAATTTTCAGTGTGAAAGAAGACGTTCCATTGGTAGAAATTGAAGTCGCGCACTGATATATTTGATATTTTCAAGTGGAAGTTTCTATCTAATGGAAATCAACCTATTCCCACTTAAAGGTTGATTTCCACTGGGCAAAATATTAGCTGAGAAAGTCATTAGAAGACATTCCAATGATAGATATTTACGTCAACTTCTACTAATGAAATATCTTCTTTGGCTCTTTGAATTTTTCGCTTAATGAAAATCAATTCGAAGAATAAAGATTTGTTTGAAATGAAATGATGTAGTGTTTGTTCTCATATCAATGTATTTCTAAAGCAACTTGATCAATTTTGCACTCATATCAAAGATATCCTCCCACATCTCTATTCATATATAGATAGACTGCCGGGAAACACTTACTCCAGTTCACTGAAGTAGTACGAAATGTTCTAGCCTAATCCCGCGTTTAAGGGCGCATGTGCCCTTATTAGAATAAGGAAGATTACAAAATTCGGTGGATTCTTTGCACCCACGAAAATAACATGTTAGATTTATACCCAAACATTGGACACGGGGAGAACATATAGGAATATATTTCTACTTTATCAGCTCAATTCTTTTCATGCAGTCAAATATGAATCTCACGTTAATGAGCATGAGCTTTCAACCGTTTTGTTTGGTATATCTATAATCAACATTGCAATTGCGTCAAAACAATATTATTTTTATGTTGCTTACCTCATCACTTGCCGGTAAGCTATGTATGTATCGTTTCCCAAATGAGGACATAAAAAAATATATTCTAGGGCCTCTGCAGAAGCAGAAGCCTTGGGAACGAGGTTGCCTCTGCTTTATTTTAAGTTCAAGCTTTTTTTATCACCATATTGTTAGGATGCCGTAAATGTTCTAATTGACGCCCACCTCCTAATTGACGCCCACCTCCTAATTGACGCCCACCCTAAAAATCTAATTTGCGACTCGTAAATTAACGTCCATGCATAAATGAGGCGTTAATTAGAAAGGAATCGATATTTAAAAAACGGATGTGACGGCACTGATCCTTGTACAGGAAGAGGTCCATCAGTCATTTCATCTTCTAGATGAAGACGATATTGACGACATTGAAATTGATTTATAAGATTATGTTAGCATGTAATGTAACGCGGCGTGGAAACGAAATGTGCTGAATTTGAAATTAATATCCTGTTCTAATTGACGCCCACCCTAAAACTTGAAAATTTTATTTAGTGCATTAATTAGATCATTATAGATATGAACTGAGATTTCACAATAATATTGAAGAAACACCTACCGAGGGAATGACAAGAGAATATTCATGTGGATTTTACATGATTACAGGTGTTTTTAACCGCAAAATATCGCTCGCAAAGACATCAAATTTTTATCGAGACTATAGAAGAAAAAATTAAAAAAAAAAAACTGAGGATGATTTTGTACCGTTAAAGCACACGGAGGACTACTGAATTGTCAATTTATCGCATTTAAGGTCTTGCCCTATCGTGCTTCAGGTCAACAAGCATATTTTAAGCTATTCTCGATGGCGTCATAAAAATTGATTTTTTTTCCATCTGTTTTTCAAAATTCCATTGTTTATCCAGAACTCAGTTGATAATAAGTATACGGACTTCTATAATTCGACTTCCTCTAACTCGAACACCTCCATAATTCGAACAAATTCCGGACGTGTTTCAAAACCACCGACCAACCGACCAGTAAAAAAAGGCCACCGACCTGAAAAAAATTAAAGTCGCGTTGCCAATTTTTTATTTTTTATATATATATCAAAATTTATACAACGATCCCTCCTTTTGATGATATCTCTGGTGTTACTTAGTCAAAGTTATATATACCTCTATTCCACTTAACGTTTTGCGTTCTTTCTACCAATTTGACATTCAACGTCCAATGAACGACATAAAGACGTCATATTGACGTC
>JAULBZ010007704.1:0-11269 GCA_032360805.1 Neoturris breviconis | reverse complement strand
TGAATAGTTTCCATACTGCAAATAAGCGATGAGAATTTGATCTGATCTTTTACATATTTCTTTTGTGTTTTGTTTATTGTGCTTCACGTTTGGTTTTGCTTCACGTTTGGCTCCCAACAACACCCAATGTTTATGAGTCGTATGTATATAAATTACTGTACTGTATGTGTCCAGGGTCCATCGTTACGTTTTTTTATATTTGTTATGAGTTCGCAGCTTCTCTTTCTGATGATTTGCAAGGCAAGGTAGACAAGTTTAGCCAAATGTTTACATGCTCCCCTAAGGATATCCTCATAATTGACGGCGAAACCATGCGGATTGATAACGATTAAGTATACAACACACACAACTCTTTGCATTTTTCAGTTTTTATTCCAGACTTTGGATGAGACAAAGTTCCTAAGAGAAGAAAATTCCATAACAAAGTGAAAGGGAAAACACGAGGGTTTTTTTTTAGCTCTTCTAGATAAACTAACAAAACAAACGAGTATATAAAACAAGATCAACACAAATACCATAATGTAACGAAAGTAATAACTACACTATTTTAGCAACAGCATCTTGCTACAGTATTTTAAATCATAGTAGTTCCGTTTAATTTAAGTTTCTTGTTTTTAACTTCCTTGTGTACGTTCATCGCTTCTATCTTTTTCGCTCCATCTCTCTGGAGTTTACGCTCTCCACACTACGGTACCGAGATTTCAATGAACATCTTGTAGTCAAGATCTTGACTACAAGGTGCTAGAACGTAGGTGAAGCGGTCACGTGACTTTGTCCGAGTTTGCCAAGTCCATGTTTTGGCTCGAGATTGTTGCCGCCGTAAATTTAGCCTGGTTTACATGGGCTGCAAGTCTACAACGGAACTTGACTTAAAGCAACGTAATTAAGTCTGAATTTTTCATTGATTTTTAAACTTACAAAACAGCTTTGGTTATACTAAATGAATTATATTCCATACCTCGTAGCCTGAGTAGTAGTTAGGGACTGGAACTCAGGCTAATACCTCGTGGATTAACCAAGGACGAGCTATATAGTACTATCATAGATATATACTATAGCGTAGAATAACAGTAAAAAGTTAATTGAATGCTATATTCTGTTTGACTGTAATATCTTATTCATCAAATACACTCAATTATACTTCAACATTTCCCTTGTCAATTCAGTGAAGGTTTTAAACATTTTTCGTGATCGTTAAAAATATGTACAAAAAAAATACATGGATTGCAAAGAGTATGAATAATGTCAATACTACATAAATTGGAAGATTTTGTATCATCTCTTATTAGTGGACTGTTTATTGTTGTACAGTTATTGTTGAAATATTCTACAGCAGGGTAGGTAAAATAATATCAGAAGAAGCCCTGAGAACGAGGTTGGTTGAATTTGTTTCAAACTAAAAGTTGATTAGCCCATTAGGCGGAAAAGCCAGAAGAAGCCATTCCATTGGTAGAAATTGATATCACACACGGCGTATGATGTTAATTTCTACCAATGGAATGCTTTCTTTTGAATTTCGCGCGGAATTTTCCGCCTTATGAAAGTCAACTTTAAGAAATTTTACACAAAACAAAAACCAACCTCGTCCCCAAGGTCTTTTATCTCTTTTTTAAAAAGGAGGACGGCGAGACAAAACTTTTTCATTATGGAATTCGTGGTACCACTCTATATATTTAAGCCCTATTTAAACAAGAAAGTTGATTTAACCCGAACGTCAACAATTTATATCTCTCAAGGGAAATAGATCTGCAAATAAATTTACCAGACACGGCATCCCTCCTCAAGGCTCTGTTTTAGGGACTCTTCTTTTTTTAATATATATTAATGACTTAAATTGTGCCATAAAATACTCCCTGGTAGATCACTTTGCTGATGATATTAACCTCTTGTATTTCAATAACTCTTTGAAGCAACTTGCCAAACAAATCAATTTAGACCTCAAGCTTCTCTGTCACTCAATGCTAATAAATCTCTCTTAATGCTAGTAAGACTGATTACACTATTTTTAAGCTTTCTCGGAAACCCTTTAATTTTAATAAACTTTGCAGAACTAAAAGGAACAAAATGATACCAAATATTTTTTTTTTGCTGAAGTCAGCATCCACAATTAATTTTAGATGGCTCATTTCCTTTAAAAACCGTACTTTGTTAATTTTGATTAAAAGAGTTCCACAAAAAATTTTCATTCTGTTTGCAGTTTTAGGTAGGTATTTAAATGTTTTTTCACAAAGTTTTCGGGTTTTTGTGGAAATGTTGAAAAAATGGCAAAATTCTAATCCAAAGAATTAAAACGGGATAGTCACATGACCTTTGTGATTTTAAGTAACTTCACCAAGTTTGTAACACAAGTTATTATAAAGATTTCCCAAACGAAAATACCTTAAACGTACTAATTTTCGCGTGAATTGTCAATATGGAAGAAATTTAAGGGGTATAAATTTTGACAAATGGTCAAAATATAACAAATTTGAACCTCAAAAACCTCAGCCTTGAACAGACAGGGGTAAACAGAAGAAAAACACGGTCAAATCAAAGGACATTCGTGAAATGCTTGAAGACCGACGAACCACAGATTTAAGACTAATTTCGCGTGTATTTATTTTCGCGAATGGCGTTTTGAAGAATGTTTCGCGTGTATTTAATTTCGCGAATTTGGCCAAAATTGTCGAAAATTAGTACGCTTAAGGTAGGTGGTTTCAGGTTATGACCCATATTTTTTGATCTACTGGAGGCAGGAGGGTCAAAGTACCAAAGAAACCAATCAATTGCAAGCTCGTTGACATAACACTCTTCATTATAGATTATCTTTTAATTATTTTAACTTCTTTAAAGCTGCTAAAATACCTGCTTTTAATTTGAAACGAAGTGAGTTTCTGCAAGAAGCTATAAACATCTTGTAAGTGAAACTTAAAAGTATACAAACGTTTAATGTTTTACAAAGAGAGTAAACTTGAATATAACTGCCGGACATCACCTGTGGAGGAGTGTTTTTAGCTTACCAAATAAAGTTTGGATGGACTATTACTAGACAATGTTCTCTAAGTGCTACCATCTTAAAATTCGGTACCAGCATTAGTGGCGATATTTTAGAAGGACTCGATTTTGTCCACTCGATCCCGAGTTTTGGGCAAAAGGGTTCAATGGACTGAAAAGGCGTGGTACTATCCGGGAATTTGGTTATGACATTCTAGGCAATATTACGAGACAGCTGGCGATTTTTTTTTCAATTTCGTTAATTTGCGACCGAGTATCGGCGAAAAAGTTAAGCATAGAAATTTTTTGAATATTCACCAAAATGTTTTTTTTACGATTTTCTTTTAATTTTTGTTGTCTTAGAAATTCTTTGAATTTAGTTTATAAGTATTTGACCAGAATCACATTTGGACTTGATTTTTTTTTGAAAATTTACTTTTCTACGAGACTTTAACTCCGAGTCTTTGTTGGCAGCCGTTTTGTTGTATTTTGAAAAGCTCTCTCCTCAATTTTTTGAAATGATAAGTGATATTTTTTAAAATTTCAAGAATTGAAGTCTCCATTTTGATTTTGAAAGGCTTACAATTTTGAAATAACTATTAATATCCACTTAGTTTATTACTACTAAAAGTACTCCCGATACAATTAGTAATATAATGACAATACACAATTCAACAAAGGAAGATTTTATAATAAAATAATCTTATAAAAAGATAATGAATAATAAAGAAAATATATTCTTCTGTTACATTTTTCTATTCTCTAGTGCTTTATAGCATCAGCTAGTAAAAACATATATAATAGTAGTTTGAGCACTCTGGTCCAATGATATTTCACGCTCATTCTGAGCTCTGCTGATGAGCTGTAAAATTGGAGTGTTTATCCTTGATATGAAATTTTACTACTCCTCCACAGTGACTTGGCATAATTTTACCTTGATGTGTTTATTTTAACCGAAACGGTATCAACTTAATAAGGACATAGAATCCTAATGCCATGTAAAATTTTGGTGTTTATCCTTGATATAAAATTTCATTATTCTCCTCCACAGTGACCTGACAATTTTTATCTGAAATTGTGTTCAAATTGTTTATTTGACCTGAAACTCTATCATCTTAATAAAGACATATTTCAAACACTGACGTATAATGTGTGTATGCAAATCATATTTATGTGCTTAGGTTTAACTTTCACTTGGTTTGGTGGACTACTTTCAATATCGTACCTTTGATTTTGTATTATTTGTGATGACGTAATCAGCAAAATGCTAAGGTCATCAAAAAACAGTCTCCCCAGTGTTATGAAAATACCCCCATAGTCTCTATATACCGAATCTGAACAATTGTAATTTTGTTGCTTACACTCTCGACTATAATTCTTATGAAAAAAAACACATGCTTTGTAGTTAGATTGTCTTGAGCAGTGACCATCTGGGCAAAATGTGAGTAAATTAAAAGGATTTTTGAGAATAGCTTCAGGCTTTGTAACCTGAATCCAAAATGCACTCCTCGGCAGTGATTATTTGCTCTTATTAAAACAACTGGATATAACTATCAAATAAATGTTGTCAACCCAGGCTACCTTCACTCAACTTAAGTACTTTCTACCTTTGACCGGTGTACACTCCAAATCTTAATGTCTATCTCATCAGTAAAACTTTCCCAGATCCTGCTCCTAAAACATTACATTGGGTTTCACTAATATTTTGTTCTATTTCTATAGATTAATTTAAAATCGAAAAATGTCTACCACATCCCAGAAACATCGTAATTTTGTCAGTGAGCCTATGGGCGATAAAGCAATCACAGATTTGGCTGGTATTGGTCCAGTTCTTGGTGATCGTCTTACATCGGAAGGATTCGATAAAGCGTATGTTGTTTTGGGTCAATTTCTTGTATTGAAGAAGAATGAAGAATTATTTAGAGATTGGCTGAAAGATGTTTGTAATGCTAATAAAAAACAAAGTGGTGATTGTTATGGTTGTTTAAAGGATTGGTGCGATGCTTTCTTATAATAATAAAACAGAAGATACAAAATTGATAAAAATGATATGTGATAATAGTAGTAGGCAAAAACTAGTTTTTGCATTAAACATTAAAACATTAAACATTAAAACTCTTGATTAAATTGATACACTTTATATACTTTATAATATTTGAAAGATTTCTTTGTTTGTTCATTATATGTACTCGCCATTTAAGCTGGCATTGCAAGTAAAGGAAGTTTCACACGCGAGTCTACTATTTTATCATTTGGAAATGGCATTTTTCGTATAATTTATAACTGCAACAAGTGAAACTGCAAAAAGTAAACGTTGCATTTGGAAAAAAATTGCGAAATTTCCACACAAAAAAGTAAGAACTTGTGGTGTAGATTTATTTTTGTGAGTCACGAATATGAATCTTCATTAAGGAACTAATTGTACGAGCTGCTTTGTTATACTTTGTGAGGAATCTGCTACTGTCCCCTACAAATACGGCCTCCCCCTCTCTCTCTCCCCTCTCTTGTTACACCCCTACAAATAGGCACAGGATAGTAAGTCCAGCGTCTGCATAACCAATAGTTTAATTCTTTGTTTTTCTTCCTGATTGCACCTTCGTTACGGCAAATTTACACTAGGCGAATTCGTTGGCCCGAATTCTAAAAGAAGCAGCCATTACATAGGTCTCTTAAACTATTAGATTTTAAACTTTTGCACACGGAATTCTTATAGTGGGAATATAATTTTGTTTGGAGAATGTGTCACATTATCTTAAAAGATTTCTACGATCTTATTTTCGTTATTTTTATTTGGTGGAATTTTAACATGTAAAATAATACTCAAAAGAAAACATTATTTTTAATCGAATTCATCTTATTACTTAATGTCAGAAACTTTCGTGAGAAGTAATTTCGCGGGGTTTTTACACGAAAGTTTATTCCCTCGAAAGCTTCTTAAATTTCTAAAGTATCAACCAAAGAATCGACGGATTAGAAGATGAAAGGGGTACATTTGATGCGCGGACAACTTCTTTTTTTACATAAGTGTTTTTGTATAGCAATTTTCTTTTCTTTTGTCTCCTTCCGCGAAAGTTTGTGCCCGCGATTTATTGGAAAATAGACCAATCACGAAAATTTCTTCCGGCGAAGCACAATTTTTTTATAGATTTTTCCTACGCAAAAGTATCGTTATCACAAAATTCGGCACGTAAAACTCATTCACAAAAGATTATGCCCTTTAAATTTAGTGCATTCGGGAAAGGTAATCCTCTATTATCGATACGCACACGAGTTCTGGTAAGTTAAAACAAACCGTACAATACAATCTCGATATAACGAACTCTGAAGGGAAACGGAAAAAAGTTCGTTATATCGCAGGGTTCCCACTTTGTCATAATTTCATAACTTACAGAATTTTGTCATAACTTTTCTAAATAGTCCTAATTTTTAGGGTGAGTAACATAATATCATAATTTAGGCTATCGAAAAGGTAGGAGAGATTTAGGGGTGCACTTGTCGAAAATACCTGGGAAAAAAGTGTTTGGAGAACAAAAATGCGGAATTGAAGAATGCGATTCGCACCTCCAAAAAAGCACATTTTGCGGGATTAAAGAATGCGAATGAGTAATTTTTCTTGGTTTTGCGGAATTAAAGAATGCAAATGAGCAATTTTCCTTGGTTTTGCGGAATTAAAGATTGCGAATATATTTAAAACAGATTTTTTGGACTTAATTAGTCTAATAAAAAACTTTCGTACACTGTTATTCGTTATGTAAATAAACAAATCAAGCAATCTTGCGAAATGCGGAACTAAAGAATGTAAATTCGGGGGAAAATTTGCATTCTTTAATTCCGCATTTGTTTCTTCCCAAAAGGTAGTGGCTATAACAGCGTTCTAAAATACGTAGATTCCACCCTGAGAGCGACCCGCCCCAGCTGAAAAAGCATGTTTCCTCTGCTACGCTATGGAAAATTTTATTACCGGTATAAAAACACGTCTAGTTTATTATTTCATGTTTAACTCTATTCATGCTGGAGTATCTTTGGTAGCATATTCATGCCCCCTTATCTAAGTTTGGAACGTACAATGCTTATGGCTTGAAACTTTGCAGAGTAATAAAACAATCATAAAAAAAATTTATAAAATCCACAAAAAAACGTCGTTATTTTGGCGATGACGACATATTTTCGGACCAAAATAATTTTTGATCCTTTTCAACCTCGTCCCCTTCTTGCCTTTTCGAACACGGAAGAGCGGCGAAGAAATTTGCCGCTCTTCCGTGTTCAAAAAGGCAAGAAGCTCTGGGAACGAGGTTGGATCATTTTTAGCTTACCAAACAAAGTTTAGATGGGCTATTAGTGCTATCACTTTGTGGCTTCGTCGGCAGCGGTGTCGGTGGCGTACTGCTTTTCTTAATAGACCATGTTCCCGAAGTGCTACCATCTTGAAATTCGGTACCAGCATTCGTGGCGATATTTTAGAAGGACTCGTCAAAGAAAAAAGTTTCGATTTTCGACCACTCGGTCCTGAGTTTTGGGCAAAAAAAGGACCAAATTGCATTTTCAGAACAATGGTCCGTAAAGGCATGGTACCATCATGAAATTTGGTTATGGCATTCTAAGTAATATTACGAGACCACTGGCCAAATCTTTTTCAATTTCGTCAACTCGAGACCGAAAAAGGGAATTTTTCAAAAGTGAAGACAAAAGTGAAGAATTTTCGCAAATATGATTTACATTCACCAAAACGATTTTCTCATGATTTTTGTTGACTTACAAATGTGTTGAATTCTGTTTATAAGGATCTGACCAGAGTCACACATTTTGGAAAAACTTACTTTTCTATGAGACTTTAACCATAAATCGTTTTTGGCAGCCATTTTTTTGTATTGAGATGGTAAAAATAGAAAAAATAATTTTTAACATTTCAAGAATTGAATTTTGATTTTGGGAAGCTTCCTTCTTCAATTTTGAAACAAATATTAATGTGCATGAATATGTATTCATTTTAGGGCCATTTAATTACCATCATGAGTATAAATGTTTATAATATCATTAATGACTCACGATCCAAATTAAAAATATAATGACAATGCACAATTTAACAGAGGAAGATTGTTTAAATAAAGAATAACTCGTTTTAATGAATATGTAATCTTCTATTTCATTATTCTTTATTTCTTTTTAATTTTAATAACAGATGATGGCAACCACCTTTACTTTACAAAATTTTATTACTGCTAATAGATACCATGTTTCTATTCATATTATGTTAAACTAATTATTATGTTTAATATACTTATCTTTAATGGTCCCACTGCATTGCTACAGGCTATGACAGGAAATTTCACTGCTCTCCTCTATAGTGATTTAATGTAATTATGTATTGATAAAGGTGTTTTAATTGTTTTTTTGACCGGAAACTTTATCAACCTTCCGACGTGAAATCCTAATTTTGGTGTTAAATTTGAAATTTTGGTGTTTATCTTTGATATGAAATTTCATTACTCTCCCACAGTGACTTGACATAATTTTACCTTGATAAAGGTGTTCCAATTGTTTATTTGAGCTGAAACTTTACCATCTTATTATTTCAAACACTGACATATAATGTGTGTATTATAATTTATGTATGTAAATCATATTTGTGTGCTTAGGTTTAACTTTCACATGATTTGGTCGGCTACTTTCAATACCGTGCCTTTGATTTTTATTAAGTTAAGCAAAAAATTGTTTTTGTTTGTTTACCGTCCTCCAAAATGGGCGTAGTTCTGGCGGTTAACGCTTTTTTCTAAATATTCTTTTTGGAATGCAAATCCCAAATCGAAAAATAATAACACTGTAAAAACTTTAGAACATATAGGTTACCCAACAAAAGGTTATTCCAAAAAGATTTAAGAGGGGGAGGGGAAGGGGCTGACATAAATTCATAAATTGGGTTAAATGAGCGGCTTCAAGTATGTGTATAGTAGTACAGATCAGATTGTCATTTCGCGTGCTTCAGGTATATGTATAGTAATACAGACCAGATTGTCATTGCAGCATGTTGATAGTAGCAAACTTTTTATGAAAACATGTTTTGTGGGTGGCATTTTGGTTTTTCCCTTGACCACCTGTTACTCAAGGCAATTAATTATGCAAAAAAACAAAAGAAGGCGGGAATATTTTTTTTAACCTATGGGGTCGCATCCTTATATTTAAACCAGAAAAGATTTGTTATGTATGGATGCTCATCTCATGTACTTAAAGATTGCCTCAGGCTAAGTAAATATTTTCCTTGGGTTAATATTTCAACAAACTCCAAATTTCTCACCTTGAGATTTTACAAGCAAATGTGTTTTTACGCTTTACAGATTATGTGTCCTCCATAACTTCGAGGGATATATAATGTAACACATGTTTGCATCTCAAAAAATATCATGCCAACGTTAACCCTATTATATGTGGGCTTTTTCATGTACCTTATATATTTAAATATATTTATCTGACTATATCTCAGGAAGAAAATAAGATTTATTTTACTTTTACTTTCTGAGTCCGAAATGATATGCGTTTTATTAAATTATCAAAAAGTATTTTCTAAGTCCATATTTAGCCTACTATAGCTCGCTAAAAATGACAAAACTTTCTTCAAAAACTTAAGTCAGCATCAGTCTAAATTGCTATTTCTGTAACATAGACCTAATTATTTCTCACTTAGTAAACCCTGCTTAGTCTTATACTATCAAAATGAATGAAATAACAATTGGGTGCCAAAGGTATCAAAGTTACGTGGAATGACAGGAATTTGAAATAATAAATCATAAACAATTCATATATAAATCATTTAATAAAATCTTTATCAACGGACAAGGTATTATGTATAGGGAAAATTAATTGCTATACACTCGGGAGTAGAGCACTGAAAGCCCACCTTCTGCATAATATTTTCAATTGTCATTACATCAAAATGTTCCTAATAAAACAATATCAGAAGTCCCAAAAGGAGAAGGTCGTTCGATTTGTTGTTCAGGAAATATGGTAAAAAGTTCAACAGGGCGAGCGGTTTTGCCCTCCCCCCTCCCCATATAATAATATGGTTGGTACTAACTAACGATGCGGCCTTTAAATACTGGGCCTTTATTATTCGCCTTTAAAATTTCCCTTATAATGAACATAAAAAGGTTAATATGAATTGATATATATGTTTTAGAGTTCTTGAGGCATCAAGTTGAAATCACATTTGTGTCCTCTAATTGGGCAAAAAAATTACAAAAATGTCAATTTCATGACTCTTTATCGACCCCAAAACTATTTTTATTAAAACTTTGCTAGTGGCCTCACACCGGAGTTAATTTTGAGAAAACAAAGTGCTACAGACAAAAGTGTCTTCTTGACTTATAAATTAGTGTTACTTTGTCAGTAAATACGTTTTGAAACATATATTATAGCTTGAAATATATGACATGGTGTTGAAAGTCGTTGGATTATCTCGGGAAAAGTCCCATGTGTTACTAAATAGCGTGCTTGGCGTGCTCGCGTGCTTATAAAGTTGGCGTGCCTTTTCTGCAATTTTTTCGCCAACTTCTTATTTTATTTTTTGATTGTTAATTTCTATATTTCTTTATTTTTGCATTTTTTCCCTTTTTTTGCCCTTTTGATTTTGTTCTGTTTTTTATCAATTCTCTCTCCCACCATTTTTTGATCATTATTATTCTCTATTTGTCTATTTCTATTTTTCCTTTTTCTTTTTGTCAATTGTGACTAATTTTTCTTCTTCTTTTTTTTTTCGTCAATTTTTCCCGTTTCTTTTTTACAAGTTTTTCGGCCGATTTCTACGGAAGCCCATAAGTGCCATAGTTTTAACTGCACTTGCAATAACATAAAACGCCAGATGAATAAATTCGCACCACAGTTAAGGTCTAATTCGTAACTCGAGTTTTAATTTGTAAGTCATAGTTAAAATTTGAAACTCGTAGTTTTAATTTGTAGGTCGTAGCTAGAACTTGTAAGTCTTAGTTATAATTTGTAACTCGTAGTTTTAATTTGTAAGTCGTAGTTAGAATTTGTAAGTCGTAGTTACAAATTGAAACTCGTAGTTACAAATTGTAAGTCATAGTTATAATTTGTAAGTCTTAGTTATAACTTGTAAGTCATAGTTATAATTTATAACTCGTAGTTAGAATTTTGTAACTCGCGGTTTTAATTGTAACTCGAATCCAGCGAGACGATAGGTCCTCTAGTCCATCCAGTGAGACGTTATCAAGCCAGTGCAAGCCAAAATCGTGTTTAAAAAACATGGAAGTTGAAGAAAATGAGGTACGTATCTTTCTTGTCT
>JAULBZ010007703.1:0-11270 GCA_032360805.1 Neoturris breviconis | reverse complement strand
CACAGAAATTGATTTAGAGGCTGTTTCCGAGAGTCTGGACTGAAAAATTTTCTTCGTCGCCCAACCATGGTGGGCGAAAAGGTTTTAGGCATCCATATACATGAACGCCACGTAATTAATTTTAGCGTTTTTTACATCGCACGCCTAGAACCTCTAACGCGTGCGAATCATCGCACACGTACCTAAATACTCATGACAAGGCCTGAGTAGAAATTAACATCATACATTTTTCTACAAAAAATTTTCTGAAGTGGAACCAGCCTTATAAGCACCTTGTTTGAAATAAAATGAAGTTAAATTTTAGGGTCCCAGTGTTTGAAATAAAAATAAATAATCACTGTGAAGGAGGGATTTTTGAAAGCCTGAATCAATGCTCATAAAACACTTCTCCATAGTGATTATTTGCTCTTGTTTCAAAGACTGTGCCCACATAGGTCGCAATACTTGTTATGAGCTGGCTTAATAAAATTCAATGTTGTAAAGAGAATGGTGCAAAATCGATTTTGCGGGTGTAATCATTCACGCACTTCAAACAATTTGTGTGTGTAATTACACATCTCTCATAAGAAGGCATGAAAAACAATCACTGTGGAAGAGTCATCCTTGGATATGGTTTCAGGCTACAAAGTCTGAAGCTACACTCTACAATCCCTTCTCCAGTTACTTTTATTTAAGCACTCTAAAAGAAATTAAATCACAACCTGATAAATTTATCCCTTTAGTCGAGTACCTATGGGAATATAATGTGTGTTTGTTGACAAAAAAACACCTTTCTTCACATTCCACTTATATCCTTAGGACATACCTTGTAATAATCGAGTCAACTTCGAATCACGATAGGGGATATGAGTACTTTTTCCATCAACCTAATAAATAGAAAAAAGCTAATTTTTAATACACTGTTCTTGCTCAAATAACTCCTTTGTTATACTTAACCCTGCTTCATCTAGCAGTATCTAAGCACTTAATAAGCACCCTCTTACCCCATGATTGATCATATGCAAAATAGTGTTATTTAAACAGGCACCTTCATTGCGTTGATTGCCTTGTGTACACACAGTTATGGTGCCTTTTATAACTCGACTAAGTCAAGTTTAATATTTTCCAAAAAAAAATGAAGACTCCCTTCCAAGTTCCCAGAAATAAAGAGTGCCCCAAGGTACTTACAGGAATAGTAAGGTAATTATTTCCAAATAGTACTGCTAAGTGGAAGTTATTATAGTTCAGATAATCATCTATAGACATGGGTTTAAATAAAGCAAAAACATTTGTTTAACTCTATGAACACGGTGGGAGCACAATGACACATAGTAAACCAAACCAAAAAATGCAACAAGCCTGGTAATATTGAAGCAGCAAATCATGGTCATTAATATTTGCACAGAACAGAAAATCTGAAACATGAACAAAATAATCACTTTAAAATAAGCACTACAGATGAGGGACTATTCAGCTAAAAAGCCTAAAGCTATACTCATTTAAGTATACACTTACCAATGCGGAAATTACATTTCCAAGAGCAGATAGAGATAAATTAATTTTTGTTGCTTCCTTTAATCTGTCACCCTAGTAAAAAGCAATATCAAGCCTTAATATAACTGCTGGAAATCACCTGTAGAGAAGTGTTTTTTGAGTCAGCTTTAAAAGCTGAACACTATACTAAAAAAACACTCATCCACAGGTGATGTCCGATAGTTATATTCAGGCTTAGTTACATAAATGTTAAAATTTCAATGTTTACATCAACTATCTCCATTAATGGTAGATCCCAGATTTTTTTCATAAAATGTTCAAAAAAGTGTTGTATCATTGTTTATTTACACTTGCAAAAAAATTCCAATAAGATAATTGCATATTTGGAAAGCTTGTTCCTTTAGCTTTCCACTGATAATGTTAGTATAAAACAGGAAACATAGATATTTTGACGTTTAGAAAGTCATACAGAAAACCTTGGAACTATCCTTAACTTAACTTTTAACAATCACCTTGTATTCGTCCAATATCCGGACCCTCAGCTGGGATGGATTTCTCTCCTGCATTATCCATCTCCATTTGAATTTAAAAAAAGCAACTTACTGTGGCACCAGTTTTTGCTTGTCTTTCACTACCAGCTAAATCTACCATATTTAACTTGCCTACTCTTATGTGAGTTTCGCCATCAGGTCCAGTCTATTAAACAGAAAGAAATGGAATAATTATTTGATTTGGTGATTCATCATTTTATTCACAAAACATTTAAATTTGACACATCCCAGTGGGTAAAAACCTGTTCAAAGTCAGCAGTAAAGATGCTAGAACAACGTTGAAAACCTTGTTCCAGCATCTTTAATGCAGACTTTGAACAAGTTTTTGCCTACTGGGATGAGTATGTAAAACTCATGAAGAGTGGACAATGAAAATCGAAATGCTAATAATACCAAATGCACTAGTAAATCATATGAAAGTTCATAAATCAACATCAGCATCACATATTAGAATGTGGCATAACCATAGTTGGATTAGATTAGATAGCACATTAGAGAAAGGGGATGCATACTATCTTAAAGGATGCAGGATAAACAATTACGTAAAACTGAGACAAAAACAAAGAGAACTGAAACAACAGAAAGACCAAATACAAGACTTTTCTACTCCATCAAAAATAGTACGAAGCTGTTGTCATAGTCGAAAAAGTGGTACCACAAAGTTGCTGACGACATCATTTTTATTTTAATTTGAGAACTATTTTAAAAGATAAGGTATTTATTTTTGATTAGTAAGCAATCAAATGAAAACAAAGGATCATTTTCTTAATTAGGCCTTAAATTTTAGTGGAATAAATGGTGAGAAGCAATAACTATAGACTTGAGGCCAAGGCTACCCATAATTTTTGACTACAGTTTCAACATAAAGGGACTCCAAATTATTTAAATGCTTTTTTGGTAGGTGTATAAAAATATGTCCCATTATCTGTGGAGGAGTGTTTTTCACTTTACTTTTCAGCTATTTAGCAGAAAACTATGCTGAAAAAACACTACTCCACGAGGCAATATTAATTATGCTTATGACTAAAATATATTATTACTAGAGGATATGTACACAACACTAATTAATCAAATTACTAATCAGTTCTAACGATTTCATAACATATTTAATGCTGGTCATGCAGTTTAATAATCAATGTTGCAACAACCTCATTTTGGTGTGTCATTGAGATGTCTAAAATGTCCAATCAGCATAATTTTGACATTAATTATATGCAAAGTGTTGGTAGGGAAAGCAGTTGTTTCCTTTAAAAGTGTGTCATAATAAACTAACCTCGCTACATTCTATATAAACCACAAAGATAGCATGCGATCTGGAAGAATGTTCATTCATATTTGTAGAGCTAAAACCAATAAATATGCACAGTTAATGAGAAGGGTATTAAAGTCGATGTGCTTAAAATTGATAGTTAATTGATCTGATTAGTAGAAAAACATAAATTATGCAATTTTTAACCGCGGATAAGTTCATTCGCCTGGTAGTTTACAGAAAATATTTTTGTGGTGCAATAATTACTGTTCGTATGTACAAAAGTACAAAGTGAAGGCCGTCAATCTTTAGAATGAAGAAAGCACTGGATGACAAGCTTTTCTTGACAACACTTCTCATATTAGAATTTTCTTGTCTGAATCTGTCAAAACACAGTAACTTTTGAGAGATTACTTGAATAAACCTTAGTTTTCAAAACTATATTTAGTTACTACTATTCAAGCCAGTATTCCAAAACAATTAAAGTAACTACTTTTAATTGTCTCCATGAATACTACACCAAGAGTAACATTTAGTATGTACAGGAAAGAACACTAGGTTCATGATAGTATGCAATAAAATATGCACAGGTGTATCCAGCAGAACTTGGTGAAATTGACAAATTTTGATTGAAAAATTCAGGAAACAAATCGTCCAAGTATCATGTGGAAAAATATTAATTTATCCTTCCTGCCATAAAAAGCCTTAAAATAACTGCCGAACATCACCTGTGGAGGAGTTTTTTTTTCAGTTCAAAACTAAACTGAAAAAATACTCCTCCACAAGTGATGTCTGGCAGTTATTTCACGACCTTGGCAGGTGCTTACCCAACAGCACGATTTTGATTACCCACATTCATAACATGTTCAATTTCTTTAACACTCTTCGTAACAAAAGATTGCAAATCCTGAAAAACAAGATCAATAAAAATCTGTGGAAAGATCAAGTAGAATACTGATCTTGCAAAAGATGGTTTCTTTGCTTGTTGACATACAGTAACACCCTACCATAAAAAGGGCAAACACTTGTTCAAAGTATGCAGTAAAGAAGCTAGAATAACGTTTTTAACATTGTGTTAGCATCTTTACTGCTGACTTTGAACAAGTTTCTATTGTGTAAAACGACATAAAGTTTTTAATTGCTTTCCCTCCACCTCAATCCCCCGTCCTCACTCCCCCCCAAAGGAGATTTATTTCAAATAAGTGCTCCACTTTTTGTATGAATATTTACATTGAAATGTTTGTGTGAAAGCTGACCTCCATTGACCTGAAATAAACTTGTACCTTTACATAAACTCCTGTATCTGGTCTTTCTTTTAAATCTAATTTCTTTTTATGATCTTTTGCCAACAAATCCTTGATTTCTTCCTAAAATGAAGATTTGTATTAAAAGAAAATACCAAGTCATGCAGGGCCTGAAATTAGCAATTATTTCTTTGTGAAGGAACTATTTTTGTGCATAGCATCAGCATTTTGTTCTTGCATGATCTCAAAATTAAGAAGTCAACAGGGCTAAGTGAACTGATCATACTCCACGAATTAATCCAATGTTGAAATAAATAAATTAGCTGAAAATATTCTGAAAAATCTCTCCTCTACAGTGATGACTGGCAGTTATTTCAAGCCCTGACTGTCCCAACATAGACTAACATTAAAAAGCTAAAGTTACTAGTTTATATTTATATTTGGGTCATTTAAGCCCTGAAGTGAGAATGGCAAGTATACAAAGCGTGTAAGATTAAGCTGTAGATATAAAATGTTCCCAACCTGATAAATTTCTAAATAGGAAGCTCGCACAAGAAATTGCTGGTCATGTGTTCTTGATATATGAGTAAACATGTGGTCAAAAGAATTTGGAATTACACCACGTAATTCAGGGTCAGATCGTACTCCTATAACATAAATAAAAACACTTTATGGCAAGCCAGGTTGTAAGAAGATCCTTTAATATAATATAACATTCACAATCACTGTGTTACAAAGAGCTCCAGTAGCTTAGTTGGAAATATATCCTGTGTGAGAGGGCGTTTGCCAAGGATTAGAATTAATTTTTATTTCAATGTGCAGAATATTCTATCCCAATATTCTTATGTCTGAATATTATTTGCTGACACTGGCTGAATATTCCCTATAATGGAGAAATATAACTTTTTCCTATTCCTATTATACACCCACTTATAAAAAGTTCTACCTGCATACATCATACAAAAGTAAATATGGACCAGGCCAGTCTCGTTTAATCGGATTTGAAACTAGGATTACGCAAAATCATTACATGGATAGACTTAAAATTCTAACATTAACAATATATTTTGTTTACCCAGACAAAATAAACGCCTGGCTTTACCTATAGAGAAGTGATTTTGGATAATATTTTCAATGTACAGATGAAAATAAACACCGTACATCACCTGCGGAGAAGCATTTATAAATTAGAAATTAGTTTTCAGCTGCAAGGGATGTCTGATAGTTATATTCAGACTTGATAATCTGGTTGAACTATGATTTATACTGTACCTTCCATAGTAAAAGTTTTACCAGTTCCCGTTTGACCATATGCAAAGATTGTACCTATGGCATACGATAGAACAGTGTTAAAAAAATAATAGCAAATAATCACCGTAGCATAGTGATTTTTGAGGATAGCTGTAGGCTATAAAAGCCTGGGAGTCATGCTCAAACTCACTCCCCCATAGTGATTAATATGTTTTTTTTAATATGAATGTTTATATCTAAAAGAATTTAAAAGTTAACACCATTTGCAGTGAAACGTAACATCTAGTAATATTTATCACTTTCTGTATAACGTTCTTTTAAAAGGGACCATCTTAAAATTTTGCTCGAAAACTAAATTTTTTGTCAGGGTTAAATAAACTAAAATTGATAAAATTCAACAAAAATAAAACTGTGCAGAAGTGTGTTTTACGTCAATGAGCTTGCAATGAATTGGTTTCGTACCGAAGAAACCAATCCATTGAAAGATTATTGACTTGTACTCTCCTCTGTAGATCATATTATTAGAATTCAAAATAAGAACATGCAGGCTCCCACCTGCTTCAGCTCCTTTGTGGATGTGGAGGAGTGATATTTGAGATCAAATTCAAGTTTTGTAGCCAGAAGTTAGTATGCATAACAAGGATCACTCCACCATAGTGATCATTGTGTTCCTATTTCAAGCTTGTAACTTGGATTTTAAAATATACAATTGTAACAAAATATCAAGTATTGGAAAAATGAGGATCGTTTATATAATAGTGAAAACAGGACTGTGTTTGTAGCCAATTTAAAATACCTTTTATGAACGTCTCAAAAAGAATATCTACATAGAAGAGTAATGAGTCAACAACATTGCAAGGGATTAGTTTCTTCCTATCGAAGAAACCATTCCGTTGCAAGCTTGTTGACAAAACATCCTTCTGTGTAGTTTTATTTTTGTTGAACAAATTAGTCTGTGTAACTGTCAAAAAAGCTGCTTTCGAAACCAAATTTTAAGATGGTCTCTACAATACTTGATTAAAATCTTGTTTAATTTGTATCAAGAACACAATGGACATGTAGTACCCGATGGGAGAGTGTACTATAAAAATACAGTCTCAGGTTGCATTAGATAAAAGTACATCAAGAATGCACAGTTCCACACTTTTTATAGAATCCCAAAATACATCCGTACCATTATATCCATTGAGTACAGATTCAACAAGGTCTGCAAATGTCTCATCATAAAGATCACGTTGTTTCGAGCTAAAAAAAGAGAATATATTGGTACTGTCTTTCATTTAATTAGAAGTTCTATTGATTTAGGCGTTGAATAAGTGTGTAATGGATAATATAGGCCAAATTTTAGAGTATTGTATGCTTTTAGGATGATGCATAGGGGGTTAGGGGCAAAGATTTTAAATTTATATTTTATGCTCACCAGCCATGAAAGTTAAATTTGGTATAAGTATTGTTAATAAATAAAGTCAATTTGGCCTATTCACAAAAGCCATATTACAAGATATTTACTAATAAATTTAGGTGTCTAAATCAGTTTAAAATAAACAACTGTCCAAAATTAAATTCTTACAATAAGCCCCTTCCTCTCCGGTTCTTTATTTGAAAGAGGGTAAGGTACAACCGTCATCTTTCAGTATTTTTTATTTTATTTGTTTATACTTGCAGGCACATTGATAAGCGCACTTAAAAAAGCTATATATATGGGTACAAAACAACTTACTTCCAATCGTACACAGAATCAAAAGTGAACTGTTTGGGTGCATCCTCTTTTTTGACATTTGGATTCCTTAAACTAACAACACCACGTTTTACATCCATATCAACAACTCTATGAGAATAAAATTAAAAGAAAAAATAATAAAAAAGCACGATAGAGACGAAATGATAAAATAATCTCACATTTGAACTGGTTGAAATAAGAGTAAATAATCGTCAAAGCACCTTAGGTTCAATTCCCATTGAAGGTCCTATCAACATGCTGGGGTAAGAGGTCAACTTGGTCAGGAAGAGAGGAACAGAGCACTCTCCTACCTGGTAGAAGCTAACGAAATAGGTGATTTTGAGTCGACTAACTTATCTACTACAGTATTCGAAACAAGAACAAATAATCACTGTGGAGAAGTAATTTTTAAGCATTGCTTTAGGCTACAAAGACAGAAAGAATTAATGCTCAGAAATCCCTCCTCCAAAGCTGCTACTGCTTAGAGCAGGCGAGCCATTCCACGAAGTTTGATCTTGTGTTCCATTTCAGCAAAAAATAATTGATAATACATATAATAGCAAGCCTAAAAATAACTGCTGAACATCACATGTGAAGGGATGTAGTGAAAAACACACTCCTCCAGAGGTGATTTTGAAGTTTAAAATACCTGTCATGAGCAGCAGCTACCTCCTTTTGATTCATTGGCCGACATCTTACAACTACTTTGACCGTTTCTGCACTCTTTTTTGACTGAAAAACAAGTTAAAATATCTATGATATATTTACAGAATCAAAGGATTGGGTTCTCTATATCAGATATCGGATTTTAACTTTCTTCTACATTTTTGGGCTAAATTTAGGCACATCAGAAGTTACTTTTAAAACTATAAATTTAGGCACCTTGTGTGTTCAAAAAGAACAAATAATCACTTCAAAGTAGTGATTTTTGAGCACGGCTTCAGGCTTCTTATTTTGATCACCGATCTTAAAATAAAAGTTTTGGTGTTTAAAAATAACAGTAAATATTGCTGTGGAGGAGCGATATTCGTGCACCACCGCAGTGATAATTTGCTCTTATTTTGAACACTGAATTTCTTTTAAATCAACCAAGACAGTTGTTTTTGACAAAATATCTAGGATTAAAATAACTGCCAGTCATCACTATGGAAAAGATTTTTCAGAATATTTCCAACTAAATTGGCTAAAAATATTTTGAAAAATATCTCCTCCACAGTGGTGACCATCCGATAATTTTTAACCTTTTAGTATTGAGAACATCTAATATCAACTTCATATAGCATATTTCCCCTAATAAGCGGGGGGAGAGGCGCTTAATTGAGGGGGGCGCTTATAAAATTATTTTCAGAATACTGTAGGGGGAGGGGGAGGGGGGGAGCTAATTAAAAAATTGAAGAAAAACCTTGTTCCCAGATTCTTTTTGCATTTTTTAAGGTGCTGACACCCATAAGAAAAAACAAATAGATGCTAGAAACCAAGTAGGTCAAGAATACACAAATAGAAATGCTGTTGTAATCTTAATCTTAAATATATGAATCTATTCTACACTATATCTACATCTTCATCTTCTATCAAATCATCATCGAGTACAAATGCAGGGTTATCTTCAATATCTCAACTTTGACTTTTGCCCTGGGCGCTTATTTGAGGGGCTTATAAAAAAGTTTAGGAAAAGAGGGGGCGTTTATTGGAGGGGAATTAATAAGCACTCGTGATTGAGGGTAGGGAAATACGGTATGTCATATATTAGAATTTTCTCATGACAACGAGATGAATTTCTTGACACCAGCCATTTCAGTGTTCAATATAAATGGGTAAATAAGCACTATGGATGAGTGAGATTTGATGAAAATACATTTTTAGATAAATATTTAATAGCTTGATATTTTCAATGTAAAATACATACCATTGTAAATTATGCTTGGACACTACATCTAAATCTTTCACATTCTAACAGCAGACTCAGTGAAATATATGCACAAAATTATATTTCCTATTGACATATCATCTAAAATAAAATAAGCAACTTCAGAGATAAACTTTCAGAGTCTAAGAAGAGAAAAACAAATTCATATGAAAATCCTCATCAACATGGTAGTTCACCCTACATTGCTGCGGCAGTGCTTGAGAAGAACAAATAATCACTGTGGAGAGTGATTTTTGAACATACCGTACCAGCTTCAGTCTAAATAACCCGGAGTTATGCTCAAATAACCATCCTCCGCAGTGATTATTTACTCTTTATATCATGATCCCTTCTGCCGTGATACACAAATTTGTGAAACTCTAATCGGTGAAAAAAATAAAAAAATCTACTGAATTTACAAATGGTAGCAAAGACTATATTATATTAGATGACATAACGGAATAGATAATGATGGACGATGAATGTATCCTCTGGTCAGTTAGGTTAAATTTTCATTGAAAAATAAGAAGTTGTGCATTCTGCGTCTTGTGATAACAGCTTGTGTCTACCATATTTGTTTTCTTTATTACATATCATCGTCTAACCCTGGAAAGTTCCATTATGCCTCTTCACTATTCTGCTAAATAGGAACACAATTTTGATAGTTTGCCTCGATATTACCCAAGTTGAAATAAAAAACCCTCTTCGCCTTTTTTTTAATTCATTTTTTAGATCGATAATTCAGACACTCTGTCCGAATATCACCCAACATATTATCATTGGAAAGATAATTTATTCACCTTTCCTTTGCCACTTACCCCATAAATATACTGTATTATTTACTTCTTGAGATATATATTTACCAATTTGTAATGGCATGTAAAAAATCGCTCTTAAAATATGTCAGGTCCGTCCTAAACAGCAGTGGGATCAAGTATTATATCCAATTATATCTCCACAAATGCTGTAAAAATGTTGAAGAAAACTATTTAAACTAATTAGGAATGGAAATTTACAAGGTGCTTTTATGTTAGCTATAAATTTGAGTTTAACACACAAAAAAAAAACACTGTCCGGAGTTAAACACAGTGTCTGATGTTTAGAAGAAGTCACCGGAGAGAAAAGCTGGAGACATTCTGGTAATCCGGTTTACTCAATTTTGATCCAAGTAACTTCCAAGGATGCCCTTAACTTCAAACCAGACTGCTATCGATGCAAACAGGCAGGAAGTGAGGTAAGATTGGAATACTGTTCGGAGTTAGATGATGATACGCTACTAATTTAAATGTAAAACTTACAAACTTTAGAAAAAAAAGCGTATTATGAAGCAATTCCGGGCAACATCCGGCAATGTTTTGGGCCTTACAGTATTGCGAATTAAATTGACATATACTTCGGAAGACCCAGAATGACCCGGAAAAAATACGGAAATTTCCTGGGCACCCTCATATTTTTTTTTAGCTCCATGTGAATTTTGAACTGGTTATGGCCTCCATTCATGTTCATATATCCTACAACTACTTTATATATCCTACAACTAATGTGTTGCCTAGGTATATACCTTGCAGAAAAAAGTAAAAAAGGTATATACCCTCATCGCCTTACTTTTATTTTGCTAAAACTTTTTTTCTTTCTTTTTGTAGCTAGCGTATAATTGTCTAATTCCGGATACTTTTTATTCCGGACAGTTTGTTTATCATCCTTTTTCTTGCTGTAGTCCACCGCTAGGCCTTTAGAAGTTCCGCTAAAAATTACCGCTATCGATGCGAAACAGACAGAAATGTAGGTAAGAGTACGAATTATAATTATACGATGATAAGCTAGCTAGTTAGCTAGCGTATCATCGTATAATTCCGGACAGTTTCGTACTCTTACC
>JAULBZ010007702.1:0-11270 GCA_032360805.1 Neoturris breviconis | reverse complement strand
TTCTCTATGTGGTGCTGTATTAGCCGGGTGGGAGTGATTCATTGCAAGAATTCGTTCTGGACGGAAGGACGGACGGACGGAAGGAGACAGGATCGGTAAACCAAACAATCTCTGCCTTTAGCGAGATTGAATTATTTTTTATATGATTTAGAATATTCTTTAACGGAATATAAAATCACTGAGTATAAGCAATATGAAGCAGCATTCGCTAGCGTGTTAGATAGACACGCACCGCTAAAGACCAAAATCCTGCATGGAAATAATAGGCCACATGTCTCTAAACATCTCAGGAAAGAAATCATGACAAGATCTAGACTTAAAAATATTGCAACTGCAATTGCAATCTCAAAAACCTGATGACTGGGCTAATTATAAGAAGACAAAGGGATTTGGTAGTTAGCATAAACAGGAAAGCAAAGAGATCCTTATTCGACTCTCGGACTCTGTTCAGACGTTATAAATAATAAATAAGGTTAAATCGACAATGTAAAATTTCCAGGTAATTATCCGCTAATTAGAGCGTGTTTTCAAGAGAACGGAAATGTTTATTTGGACTGTAATCGGCTGTGTGACGTTTACTAGGACCGACACGGGCCGTTTATTGCGATTGTACCATCGAAGCTTTGTCAGCCATTTCCCTTCTAAAAATTCTAAAACGAGTGGAGGAGGAAAGCCGTTTTCATTTTTGATTTGAAATTTGAAATTCTGGTGTCTTCTTCAGGGAAAATGACTTCAAAGACTGGTAGAAAAGGAACCAGCGTCTTACGGGAACGCTCTATATCTGAATCAAAGGATGGGAACTGTGTTCTTTGTTGCGAAAAAGCCAAATATTTCGCAGTTGGAAATTGTGATCATCCAGTTTGTTTCAAATGTTCAGCTCGGATGCGTGCTTTGTCAAAACAATATTACTGTGCTGCCTGCAGAGCTGATATGGACCAGGTAATCAGTCATTCCATGAATCTTAAATTTGGGATGATATCCTCTCTTTTGTCACATGGCATGGGCATGGATGGTCGATAATTCATGATTTGGTGCGTGATGGCGAACTAAAAATACGTGTATGATGGTTCCCCCTGGCACATGGCCTCTTTTAGAAGTTTCAAAAAATGCATGGCTGCAAATACTAATAGAACATGAAGAGTAAAAGACTTGTCGCAAACTATTTTTTAGCATGTGTGCGATAAAAATATCGTGAGATTGAGGTGTATTTCCCATCTACAAGCTTTTCCCCTCCTGAGAGTAAAAATGATCCAAATTAGACTTTTGCCGTGGGAAATACTCGAAAATAAACAAAAATTACGTAATTAACGATAGGAATGGACAATAAACAGGTAGCAGAGTGGAATTCAACGTAAATGAGTTTATACTAGATATTTACAAAAAAAGGGGAATAAGGGAGTTCGACGGCGGGACGAAAGCTAATTGTCGATGGTCCTTTATGTGAGAATATGTTTTGAAGTGTGTTCTATTCTTGTTCAAATTTCTTTGGGAGGTGTATAAAATAAACTTCATAACTTGAAAGCACATAGGAAATCCTCTCCAACGATGCCGGGACGGTAGCAAAGCTATATTTTCCACCAAGATATCCTTTGCTACTTTTTGTATATATATAAATGATTTGATAATTTTTTTAGGTGGTTTTCTGTAGAACTCTTCATAAGTTTAATGAATTCGACTTAAAAAGGCTAATTGCAAATCGTCAACATGGAATTCGCTTTGAAGATAAGAACATTCAAGAAGCATTTGGAACATTGTTAGATTACATATGTAATGAATGTGGTAAGAAAGAGAAACCATTTGGTTCCTTACAAGATCTAAAGACACATATTCGGAAAGTTCACGAAAAGCAATTCTGTCAGATTTGTATTGAAAACTTGATTATTTTCCCGAGTGAGTTGAAAGTTTATACAAAGAAAGAGCTTGTAACTCACCGTCGAGATGGTGATAAAGATGAAAAATCTCACAGAGGTCATCCTGATTGTAGATTTTGTGATGACAGATTTTTTGATAATGATGCATTGTTATTACATTTACGAAAGAATCATTTTTGGTGTCACTTTTGTGAACATGATGGTAAGCAAGATTATTATGACGTTTACCAAGATTTGAGAAGACATTTTGCAAGTTCACATTATTTGTGCGACGAAGGTTTGTTTTATGTATATATTTCTTCGTTCTTCAACCATTTATTATTTATGTACTTCAAGGGAAGACACTTTCACGAGAAGAAAATTTTGCAAATTTAAAAAATATTCGAAAAATGCCAAAATTAGTTATTTATGAAAGATTATTCTCGCTATAAATCGTGAGTAAGTAAGTTTCTTTCCTTAAAGTATATGAAATTTTTTAAAAGCATATTTTCACTAGTCTTAGTAAGAAAAAAAAAACTCCCATCCTGGACAGGCCTGATCCAGGGATCAGAACACTAAAGGTAAAACCCTATTTGACCTGGGATATTGTTGAAATTTGTAAGTTGGGAAGGGGGTGGATTCTATGGCAACACAGATGTTTATAGCTAAAAATGCAAAAAATTCTCCTGAAGATTTCTCCCTTTAGAGTAATTTTATATATACTTGCTTCCAATAGATGACCCAGCATGCAAAAACTTGTTCAAAGTCAGCATTAGAGACTTTAGAACAACAATGTCGTTCGACCTTGTTCCAACTTATTTGCTGCTGACTTTGAACAAGTTTTTGCACACTGGGAAGAGCTTGTGGTTTGTCATCTTAATAAAAGACTACATTCACTGGCAACAACAACAAATAAACATGTTAAGGACATGTTTGTAAATTAGTGTGCAAATATGAGCAATTGTGGACATTGATACCTTTCCTATGGTGGTGACCGCTTGCATACTCCTTAATGATTAAAAATATGACACCTTACCTATGGATAATTAAAATAGTTTATGTTCCCTCAGTAAGTTGTAACATTTACAGTACATAGGTTTATATAAATCTGAAAGTCCCAGTTCCTACCGTAAAAGTCAACAAAACTGGAGATAGAAGGCTTTTTTTTAAAGCAGTAAAAGAGATGTAGCTGGAACACAAGTGTTTCGTCTTTTAAAGATGCAAAGCTGCATAAATTCACTAACTTTTAATGAAATGACCTGAAATTAACATATGTTGGAACTAAAATATAAACACAAAAACTAGCAGCATACAAACCCTCCTTTCTAGCTTGTTTCGTATATCCTAAATCCACTGGATAAGGAACTGTTGAGACCAGCTAAAAATTAGACAATGTTTTGGTATTCCTCTAAAGAAGGCAAAAAGATACAATTAGAACGCAAAATAACAAACTCTACTTTTCACTTATTCAATCCTCAATATAACGGTCCGATGTCACCTGTGGAGGGGTGTTTTTGAGTACAGTTTTCAGCTTTGCAGCTGAAAACTACTCATAAAACACTCATCTACAGGTGATGTTTGACTGTTAAATCGAGGCTTGCTTATTGCAAGCACTGATTAATTTACTAAATATCAGAACATGAGGCGTACTGTGGTGGAGTTCAAGCCTGAAACTAACTGCTAGACATCATCTGTGGAGGAGTGTATTTTGAGTATCATGTTCAACGTTTAGGCTGAACATCATACTCAAAAAACACTCCTCCACAGGTGATTCCCTACAGTTATATTCAGGCTTGGAATTCAATTTTACGGAATTTTTAAGAAAAGAGCAGCGACGAAAAATACTTCGTGACAAATATAATAATGTTTTTTGTTAAGAAAATACTCAACTTCTTCTTGGCATGGTTCTGTATTGTATTGGGTATTCTTAAATCGCTGAACTAAAATAAACATTTGATTATAGTACAATAGAATATAATAAGTATGTACCTTAAAGATACTTTTATATGTACAAGCTAACTCTTCTGTAACATGCTACGGCTATCACAAAATTTCTGGTTTAGGTAAAGTCAAAATTATTTAACATTCTACTGACTTTTACCTCAGAAAAGAATCTCTTATTTACTGTGTAAAAGAGTTATTGTATCGACTAGTTCTACCTCATGTTTAAGAGCCAATTTCTGTAAGAGTGGGGCAAGCGCTCATAGTACGAAGAATTGGTTTTTTCTTCATTTTTAGATATTTGATAAAACTCAAAGGCATTTTCTTAAATTTTAAGATCTGAATATCCTTAATGGCGAAGATATGGCCTTTTGATGTTTGGGTTGAAATTTGCCTATTTTCAAAATTAGCTTTTATTCATTTTATTGAAAGTACATGAAGTGCTCTAAGAAAAGTGAAAAATATATATATGTGACCATGCTATAATGCTGCCATTATGGTCACACATATATTTTTCAACTTTCTTAGGCCACTGCAAGGGTTCTTTCAACAAAATGAATAAAAGCTATGTGATCTTGTTGACATTTAGATTTATAACCATTTAAAAATGCAGTTTTGAAAACAGACAAATTTTGGCCCGAACTTGAAAAGTTTTAGAGGGAATTTTTCAACTTTAATACAAGATATATACTTATTTTGTGCAGATCACACAATTTTTTTTGCAGGAATAGAAAGTACCCTTGGAGGTCTTTTAGAAATTGATTTAACTTTCTGGTCAACTATTTCCCTACAGGGAAAGTGAGGCAAACATGCCACAAATGGAATTTCAGTCATGCTTGAGGCTAAACTGTGTCCAGACCCCTTTGTTAGACATGGTGATACGTACTTTTATCATACCTACTTGGACTGTACTTTATCTTACAAGAAATTTTTAATTTTATTAAGACTCCTACAGAAAAAAAGCTTTTTCCTATTTTTTGGGCACCCATAACTTTGGCTGCCATTATGGTCACACAGATATTTTTCAATTTTCTTAGACCACTTCGAGGGTACTTTTAATAAAGTAAAGAAAAACTGTAATCTGGTTGCCATTTCAATTTATAGGCATTTAAAAATGTAAGTTTGGAAATAAGCAAATTTTAGCCCAAACTTTCAAAGGCCTTATCTCTGCCATTATGGATTTTCAGATCTTAAAAATTTGGAAAAATGTCTTTGCGCAATGAGCTCTATCAAATATCTAAAAATGAAAAAACATTTCTTCATACTATCACCACTTCCATTTTCTGCCCCGTTATTACAGACTTCAGCTCTTAAGTAAAAAGCAGCCGGGAAGATACTTTGTACTAATGTCAGACTTTGTTAAGAAAACTTCTTGATGTGTTTTGTTACAAAAACATCTAATTTCTTTCTAATATCAGTCTGAACTTTCTCTTTACTTACACTGGCAACATTATAAGTAGCTACAAGTTCATTTTAATATACTCTAGTTTAACTAGCACAAAATGTGCATAATGTGAAGCAAAGACCCAAATATTAGACCATATTCAGCCCACCAAACAAAGTTTGGATGGGCTATTCCTATCACTTTGCTTCTACATCAATGATAAGAGACTTCTTACAGTGATGACTGCCAATTATTTCAAGCTCTACCTTGGAATCCAAGTGTATAATATATAGTGTAATTTTACTAGGAAACTGCTTCAATGAGAAATTTACATCAGTCTATCGCGATAAAATTGATTACCAAGCTCACAGACTTGCTGCACATGGGAAGAAACTGAGCAAAGTACAAGCAAAAGAAGCTAGGAAAGTTGATATTGATTACAGGTAATATATTTTTCCTGTAACATAGCTTCAAGATTTTTAGTACAGTTCCCAACTTACTGAAAACCTCCACAGGTGATGTACCTGAGAGTTCTTTCAAGCATTGTGCTAAATCTTATTTTTGCTTAATATTTATAGTTTCACTAAACGTGCACCAAAATCAAATGTTATCAGTGGAGCTGATTATGAAGAGGTTCAAGGAGATGGAACAAATATCAATCATGCAAGTGGGCGTGGTGGACGAAGAGGAGGAGGAGGAGGTGGTAGTGGTCACAATCGTTATCATCGTGATCAGCGTGGTAAATTAAATTTCTATAATTATGAAGATGTTGAACAAGATCGTAAAGAATTTCAAGGAAGGGTGCATAGACACGAGGCTGAAGAAATTCAGAACAGGTAAGTTTTAGCCTATGATACAGATCTTCACTAGCCTATGATAAATTCTCAATATTCACTTCATTTAAAGTAGATTTCCAGGAAAAGAAAAATTCGCCGCGGAAGCCATCTGTGGTGTATCTTCTTTTGGCTTTCGCGGTGAGTGATTGTTTTTGAGTGCGCCTTTGAAGCTGAAAGCTCAATAAAACACTCCTCCATTCATAGATGATGTCCTACAGTTATTTTGAGGCTTGTATAGACTCTTCTAATTAGTGTTTGCAATAAGAGAAAATAATCACTCTAGAGGAGGGTTTTTGAGCATTGCTTCGGGCTTTCTCCTCCATAGTGATTATTTGCTCTTATTTCAATCACTTTGTTTTCTTCTCCAGAATTTTTTTTTCTCTTACGGCTTGTTTAAATCCAGTACAAAAAAAGACATTTCATTGGTAGAAATTGACGCCACGCATCGCGTGACTTCAATTTCTACCATTAGAACGTCTTATTTTGGTTTGCCCAACAAATTTTCGCCCTTTAAGATACATTAATGTATTGGTGAAAAATGATTTTGAACGCAGTAACTAACCAATGGGAAAAAACTTGTTCAAAGTCCGCAGTCGAAGACGTTGTTCTAGCGTCTTTACTGCGGACTTTGAACAAGTTTTTGCTCACTGGGTTACGGTTGTTTCACAATATTATATAATTTAGGAACATTCACCGAGTTGGTTTAGCTGCGTCGGCTTCTTTAAGTTCATCAGAACCTGACATCCATGCCCGTATGCGTGGCTTGAGCATGAATGACAGTGATGATGATGTGATTGGTATGCCAGAACATTTAAATACACAAGAGGAGAGAAAAGCCAAGAAAGAGCAAGAGAGGAAGGCGAGGAAAGAGGAAGAAAAAAGAAAAGTCGAGGCTGCAGCCATTGCGGCTGCTGAACGTGAACGCACCGAAGAAGAAGCAAGAAATATTAAAGAAATAGCAAAAGGTGATGTTACCACATCAGTCGTGGATAGAACAGAAGAAGATTTCCCTACGTTGCCTGGTGCCTCATCTAAATCCTTTCCAGCTGCACCTAAGCATTTGACACGCAATGAGGCGTTTCCAGCGTTAGGAAAACCTGCAAAGGTACAACAGCAAAAAGTTAAGAAAGGACCTAGTGCAGCTGAAGCAACAAAGTCGAATCCAGTTAAATCACAACCAGCTCATATCAATGGAATACCGATAGTTAAAGCGAAAAAAAAAGGAAAGGGTAAATCTTGGACGCAACAGACCGGTCGGGTAAAACTAGAAACCGGTGATGACGATTTCCCAGAATTAGGTATAACTCAAAAACAAGATGATGATAAAAAACCGAAGAAGAATGGAGTTCCACCAGGATTTGGTAGTAGTAATGGTACAGTATCTTCGACTTCACAGAGACAACGGAACAATGATAAAAAACCGAATGATAAACCACCGCCTCCCGTAGAATTTAAACTAGTAACAAATAAAAAACAGAAAAATTCACCTCCTGGGTTTCTTGCTGGCAAGGAACCTACAGCATCAAAGAAGAATGACGGTCATGACGATTTCCCAGAATTAGGTATAACTCAAAAACAAAATGATGATAAAAAACCGAAGAAGAATGGAGTTCCACCAGGATTGGGTAGTAGTAATAGTACGCCAGTATCTTCGACTTCACAAAATAAGAGTAGTGGTCCTCCTGGCCTTCTAAAAAATGACGCGAAAGTTGTTACAAGTAGTAATAATAGTGGCCCTCCAGGGTTGCAAAAAACTGACACTACGGATAAGAATAAGATGGAGCGAAATCTACGTTTACTCGCCATGTTACAAGCATATCTTAACGAGACAAGTTTAACTACTTTCAAAAATATATCAGGCGAGTTTCGTCGAGGTTTAAAAACGGGTGAAGAATATTACCGTGACATTAGCGAGTTGCTTGGGGATAATTTGAAGTATTTATTTTCAGAACTAGTAGCTTTACTTCCTGATGAAACGAAACAACAGGAGTTACTTTTCTCGCACAATAACGCGAAAGTTTTAGCGAAACAAAGGAAAGAAGAGCGAGTCGATGCTCCACCTCCAGATTATACGAAAAAGTCAACATGGGGCGCTAAAACGGACAAAATTAGTAGTGATTCAACAGAGGAGGTAACAATGACTCGTTGTGGTGACTGTGGACAAACGTTCCCTAAAGACAAAGCTCTTGAGCATATGGAGAGTCATTCAGAAAAGTTTCCATCGTTACCAACTGCTGTGAAAAAGAAGAAAAATTATTCATTTCACCCGATTAGTAAAATACAAACGGCACCTGTAAAAAATGCATGGGGAAATAAATAAAATACTGCGCGGATTGGTAGTGATTCAGGGAACTTCCTGTTGATTGGTTTCTTCAAAGGTATTCCCAATTGATTTCAAGTTCGATGATTCTCTGCTGATCTCCACAGATAACTTATGTTTTCCATTTTGTATAATTTTATGTATTTTGCCATTAATGCGTATTTTCACCATTGTAGCGTATTTACTGCTGACTGTAAGCAAGTTTTTTACCATTGGGTACTTTTTTTTCTATTACTGGCTAATTAAAAATGCCACTTCAGAAATTTTGTGATTTTGTTTGTCCAGAGTGGCTTTTTGTTGACCCCTTTACATTTTATATTCTATTAAGTGGCAGAATGCCATAAAAAATCAGCATGCTTTGCTTGTAAAAATTATGAGAATATTGCTTCAACGATCTTGCAATTAATTGGATTCTTGGGTACGAAGAAACCAATTAATTGCAAGATCATTGACTCAATTTCTGGGTAATTTCTGTTTTGGCGAAAACACCTCCTCCCATTTCTATTTATTAGACACAGGTTTTATAAGAGTTTGACCTAAAAAAACACCACACCCTTTTAAGAATTTTCAGATTTAATGCATAACTCCCTGTTATTACCATTAGGCACAGAATAGTAACCTCTTTAACGGTTCTTCTTTCTAAGTATTTCTACATACATTCTAAGTTGATCTCATATTGAAGAGCTTCAAAAATGAATAACATTGCTTTTTATTTCATGTACAAATCTTTAATGGTTCTCAAGTTTTAAGGTTTTTGAAGAAACATGTGTCCAGTAATTTATGCGAAAATCATGACATCGTTTTTGAGTATACAGAATATGGTAGCCCAGCCGGAACAACGTTCTTTGAACGTTGTTCTGACGTTATTTTGCTGACTTTGAGCAGGTTTTTGCCGGCTGGGAGGTACTTTATTGCTGATATCTCCACAAATACTACAGCTTTATGTATAAAACTTTGTGGTAGTGTGGGATAAAACAAATTACATTGTTTGGATTTTTTTTTGTTTTTCAAAATGGTATATGTATCTACAATCTCCCACTTTAATTATGAGACGTTTTTGAATTTTAGCAAGCAATATACACCACAAGCAAAACGCAAGTGCTGAAAATGACCGCTAGACGACCCTTCGGGTTTATCCAAGTAGACTTAAGACTTTTTAGAAACTCGCCAAATTTTGTTGCTTCTAGCAGCCTAGTACCCAGGCTCTTTGCTCAAAAGCGAATTTCCTTGCAGTTCGTCTTGCTAATCAAAATTTAAGACTTTTTGCCTAATTTGAAATTCGGAATTTTTGCACAACTTTCACCTTGTCTCAAACATTTAAGTGAGAGATTGTAGTTCCAGGTCACTTCATTGATTTATTCAGACAATGAGTCGATGTTTACACACACGAGTCCTTATAATATCATGGAAAACAAAAATTGTAATTTCATACGAATTAGTTACTAAAATAATGCAATATAAGCAAAAATTTAAAGAGGTCTGGGACTGACTACAGATACAATTAAAAAAAAATTGAATTTGAAAGATGTCATTTGTGCTCACCTTCATCACTGGCTAAGTTTTAAGAACTGAGATGCATTATTTGTAGAGATATCAGCAATAATAGAGTACAATACCATATATGGTATACTCAAATAGATGTCATAGTTTTCGTATAAATTAACCAAATCAACTTTCTTAAAAAAACTTTAAACTGTGAGAACCGTTGAATAATGAAATAAAAAGCAATATATTATTTATTTTTCACCCAACCGGCAAAAACCTGTTCAAAATCAGCAAAATAACGTTAGAACAGCGTTCTGTGACTAGCTGACTTTAAACAGGTTTTTACAGGTTGAACAAGCTCTTCATTATGAGATTAACTTGTATTTCTACATCTAATATATATTTCTACATATTTCTACAATATAATCACTGTGAAGGAGGGATCTTTCAGCGTAGATTCAGGCTTTGTAACCAGAAGCTATGCTCTTCCACATAAACGATTATTTTAGGTGTTGGTATAACAGGGGTAAAATAACTGCCAGTCATCACCGTGGAGGAGAGATTTTTCAGTTATTTTTACCCCTGGTATAAGTTTATAAAGTTATATATGAACGAATACTAGTAAGTAAATGTTTTTACTTTCTAAATATATAGGTCAAAATGACATAATTCTATATACAACGTTATATTGTAATTGTACATCTAGTCCCACTCGTTTAGCCCATAAGCATGATCTCGGAAGCAAACCCATGATGTTGTGACAAATTATGATACTTCTAACAACCTAGTGCCCAGGCTCTTGGTACAAATGCGAACTTCCGTGCAGTTCGTCTTGCTAATCAAAATCTTTATGGCTAAGTTAAAATTCCGAATTTTTACACAAATTTCACCTTGTCTCAAATATTTATGTAAGGGGTTGTAGTTGCATACATTTAAAAAGTACCCCATAATAAAAAACACACAAACCCCCCTTTCTCCCCTAACCAAGTTACCTAAAAAAAGAATTAGAGCCCAGCAGCCAGCTAGCTACATACATTTGTGTCTATATCTCCACTCAAAAGTACATCTCATCCAAGAAATCCAAGTTCTAGACATGGCATGGATGTAGAGCAACCTTGTTCCCAGGACTTGACAAACGTCAAGAGAGAAGAAGCGCTGGAAACGAGGTTGGGATACAGAGATAAGCAGTAAATTACATAAAAACAAATAAAAAAAGAAGAAGATGATTGGTATGGTGCTTGGTGGTTGCTTGTGGAGGGGGGGGGGAGGGCTATGACTGGGAAAAAAGTCATTCCAGATACGAAAATAAACATGTACCAAGCATAATGCCATAAAGATAAGAAGGAAAGATAAAAGTGTTTCTCATGGTAAGCTAGCTACCTTAAGGGAAGTAATTTTCGCGGAAAGTAATTTTTGCGAATTTTTTTTTCAGATTTTTTTTCTCAATTCGCGAG
>JAULBZ010007701.1:0-11271 GCA_032360805.1 Neoturris breviconis | reverse complement strand
TACAAGGATAATGGCGGATAAAGGTTAATTAAAAATATTTTAAAATCAGTTATGATTTAGAACGCAGAGAGAACGACCAAGATCTACGTCTCTAATCTTCCAGTTATGATTTTCACTCGTGTTTCTTTTTTTTTCTCTTTTTTTTTTTAATTTGTGCTATCGCACTGTATAAATGCTAAACCTCCAGACTTAACATAGACTATCTGGTCTGTGAAATGAATCTACAGAAGTAAGAAAAAAAATTCGGAATCGGACGTAAACAAACGTTTTTAAGCTTTTTTATGTCCGAAGAAAATCTCGTTTCTTGAGAGTTAAAATGTGCAAATTGTCTTAAAATGACACCCAATTAAGCTAACAAGATTACCTTTCATGTTACATATCATTATTTTTTTAATAAATTGTGGTAAAACTCTTCTTTTTTACTACCCAAAATAAGTACTCTAATTGGGTACCCAACTTTTATAATTTTATGATAGCAGGGCTTTTTGATAGAAGAGTGATATAAGAAGCGCAGGGGCTGAGTTTACTTAATTCTAAATAATATAATACCTTTTGTTTGGATGCAGCCAATTTAAATTATTACAATACATAACAACACACTTAAACATCATGCTTAAGTTGTTTATAACAATCTCTGTAAAAAGCTGACTAAGCAAGATTTTCATTTACGATTCTTGGATACCAAACAAGTGTTATCCAAAGATTTGCTGCTTCGCATAAATCAATATGTATATGTTTATGTTCTTGCACATTGTAAGAACGACCAACACAACTTCTATATTATATATTTGAATTGGAATGATAAGTCACATAACGTATCAAGAATTTAAGAACATAAAGAAGATGTTAACATAAAGGCTAAGTTACATACTGTAACAAGAGAATTTTCAAAACATGTAAGAACATTCTAGGGGTTAAACGCAAAAGAACGCAAAAGCCTAAGTCATGCACTCAAGTTCTTATAAAAAAGCGTGTATCTAATCAAGATGATGCACTATGATCAAAACGAACGTAGAATGGACAGCAGATAAGCTAGGATACATTGTTAATGGGCACGAAATGTCCTGTAGTTCAGTACACGACCTATTGGTAGGAAATTACCTGCATTTTTGCCTTTATCCATTTCATTCCAGTAGCAGCTAGAATAAAAGAACAACACTTCGATTAAACAGGTAAAGTAGTACCATAGTTTGTTACTAACCTACGATATAGATAAATAACAGGAGGAAGAGGTCTGCATAAAATCTGAAGATTTTTTTTAAAAAATGGAAGGATTTAGATCAAACCCTTATCAAAACATGTGCCTAATAAATGGAAATGGGCGGGGTTTTTTTTGTTTCCCAAACAGGAATTCATCTCCGAATTTATTTCCTAATAAGCAAGGTTTGTCCATAGCTTTCTTTTTTGTCGAATTTGGTTCTTTTTTCCCCTCACCACAATTTATATAAAATATCGTACGATAAAAAATCTGATCGCGTAATAGGTGCGCGAGATTTTTAAACCATAGCCAAATCGGATTCAATTAATCTGATCGTGTAAACGGAGCTTTAGGAGAGAGAGAGATAATCAGTAAAGTAGATTTAATTAAAATGTGTAATTTGATGAGTGCATACAGTTTAGCGCGACACGAGGTATTCCCTAGCAGATCATATATTCCATACATGTGAGCAGTTTGCCGAGCTATTTTCCAACCTCGTTCTCAGAGCTTCTTGCCTTTTCGAAACACGGAAGAGCCGCTTAGGCAAGAAGCCCTGGGAACGAGATTGGCTATTTCCTTCGATTGTTAGTTACATCTGGAAAGAACATGAGCTACTTGTGTCAGATCCTCGATGTTGTTTTACCTACTGGTCATTCAGGTACATACGACATTTTTCCAATTCTTCTTTTCATATATCGCACATCAAAGCAGGAGAATCCGTGTTCTACCGTATTAGGGTAAATTTTCGCGAATATAAATCCACTCAAAATAAGGTAGATAAGAAAATAAATCCACGCGTAATATTACAAGGTGTGTGTGAGTGAAAAACAATCCGCGCGAAAATTTATCCAAATAAGACACATTATTTGACGATAAAACAATACTTGGACAAGTTTGGGCATAGTCGCGTATATAAAATATAGTCTTCGCAGAAACTTCTTTCGTTATTATTGTATCCCTAGATTTGCTTTTACCGCAAAATATTCCGCAAGGTGACGAAACATTAGTCCAGATCGAGTTACCAGGCTATAACTTATATGCGAAGTGGAAGAATCACACGCATGGAATTGTTTGAAATAGATTTCATTGATTCTGGTTTAAATATTAATATGAAATTTGTATACTACTCTCAATTTCCACTGTTTTCATTGATAATATCTACAGAAACATCTGCTTAAAAGAATCTGCATATGTGCATTTGGCAAAGGCTTGTTCAAAGTCCGCAGTAAAAACGTTGTAACAACGTTGTTCGACGTTATTAGCGTCTTTATTAGGGACTTTGAACGAGTTTTTGCAAAAATATTCTCGGTAGGTAAAAAGCTTCTATTTGAAAAGAATTAGCTATAGGGAAAAGTTAAAATAAAGTTTGCTTTTTAAAATAGCTTTTAAAAATTAAAAATGAATTCAACATAAATTTTAAAGTAAAGTAAATAAGTAATAAAGCATTTTTGGACAGCTTAAAAGCAAAAAGGCAGTGCTCCATATACGAGAAAATGTCTTTGCAACCCTATGCTTCATTCCATCATGTTGATTAGTTAGTTGTATGGTATTTTGTATGTAAGTGACTCTACTTCGCTACTATCTGCACTATATATTTCACATAGTGCAGAGGTCTCTCTGCTATTATCTGCACTATATATTTCACACAGGGAAGGGGTCTCTCTTGAATCAAATCAAATTGAACATTTTATCTCAAGGGATAATTTTTACATTTGCATGTTCTATTTCTTCAAGTTTGTAAAGTAGTTTCGAAGACCTCAAGGATTTACTTGTTTAAATAACGTTCTCCTTCTACGTAAACATGTCTTTTAATATTCATGTCTTCACTTCTGTAACACAAAATCCCTCTGGTGTTTAAGCCCCCTCCCCCCCTCCCAAAAAAAAACAGACGTTCATTTACAGATTCCAGAAGTAGATGACAATTATTTATGCTTGAAATTGTTCGCTGAAACCGACGTCGTTTCGACATTCAACCGACGTCGTGTGCACACTGCTTAAGATGCGCTACCTATTAGACTAACTAATTCTCTAAGAACTTCCTTGAAGATATTTAGCAAAGAATCCTTGCTACCCGCCGGTACGTGATATTTGTTTAACGTACAAAAGACACCGTCAAAACAACGTCTTTTTTACGTTGACAAGACGTCACGGGCCCACTGGGATAGTTTCGTCATCCATTATTGGATTTGCTTGTTTTATCATCACTAATGAAAACTTTTTTCCAAGCAAACACACGACGTCTGATCAACATTGAAACAACGTCCAAATGACGCCCTATTAACGTCGTATCGGTGTTGATCTGACATCGTGTGCACACATTGACTTACACCATATAACAATATCATAATGTGGATATGCAGCTGTTAAAAATTCGTGAAGATAAGGACGCATTAATTCAAACCCACTTTCAGCATTTGATCTGTGATCTACAACGAGAAGAATTTCACAAGGAATTAGATTAGTGATTAGATGAAGGTCATGAATGACTCCTGGACGCAGTGATTATTTTATAGACCTAATGATATTAACTCCACACTTTTCCATTAAACGGCAGAACAGAATTGTTAGTGTTATTGTCTTTTTTTTGCGAGCTTGTAGTAGCTACTTTAAAATACAATACTGAACGTGTGAGATATGCAGGTACATCAGCACGCAAATTCACAGACCGTATTTTGAAATGTTATCCCAGTGGGCAAATACTTGTTCAAAGTCCGCAATTAAAAACGTTGTTCTAGCGTCTTTAATGCGGACTTTGAACAAGTTTTTTGCCTACTGGGATTGTTTAGTATATTTTGGAAAAAGTCACAGTCAACAGATGTACAAAATATTTAAGATATATTCATAATACCAATCTACCAATACCAATCATTTTCTACGTATTTACTTGGGCAGAAGAAGAATCAATATTAGAAGTAGAAGAAAAAAATTGTCAATGTTAGAAAAACGAACGGGTGATCCATAAATATCGGGGCTTTAGGTTTTAGTGCTTACTAGAGGGGGATGGGGCGTTAAAAAGGGCGTTATAAATCCCCTACCAAATAATGTATAATCTATATCAAGTACGAGTAATCTTTTCCCCTCTCTTGGTGGATTTATTTCTTCTATCTCATATGTATCTACTCTTCTTTGTATCTTTGCTAGAAACTCCTCCCTATAACATAAGTTTAGTGTAAGTTCTCATGTAAGTTCTAGTGCTCAAGATCAAAATAACCACTATGGAGGAGTGATTTTCGAACAAACCTTTAAACTACATAGTCTCAGGTTATGTTCAAAGATCACTCCCCCATACATAGTCTCAGGTTATGTTCAAAGATCGCTCCCTCATACATAGTCTCAGGTTATGTTCAAAGATCACTCCCCCTACATAGTCTCAGGTTATGTTCAAAGATCACTCCTCCATAGTGAGCATTGCTCTTGTTTAAGCACTGAGTTGTTAAAAATTCAAAAGTGCTGACAATCAGCAGAAAATAACAAAAGTGGCACCTATCTTATGTGCCTGAAGACTATCGCTACTTATGCTACAGGTGATTATCTATAAGTTTCTTAACATTAGTCAATTTACACTAACAGAATTGTTTAAAATACCCTCTAAGTTTCTTATGTAATTGTATTCATTATAATGTCTGTCATTATGGGAACTTTATCTGTATCTCTTATGTTCTTCATGCTTCACATATCATAAATATATGTATCTGTCCTCAAAAATGACACACGGGTAATAAAAAGCATAGCGCATTTTTACTTTATCAGGGTACTACAAAACAATCTCAATTATTGTGACCTGGTAATGTGCATTTGATAGATAGAAAACCTGGGAACACAACGACATCATCAAATAATTTAGAAACATGCTCTGAATAAATACCATCTCAATAGATACCATGATTTGGAGAAAAGAAAAATTCTAAATTTTTTCAATGAACAATATAGTTCGAGCCTTTGTTTTATATAGATCTTTGATCTGATATCTTGGCCTAGGCATAAACGTCACATTCTCAGCTTTAGCAAACCCCAGGATTTTCAAGATTACATAATATTTGCACTGTTATTCAAGCGAGACTCATACGGAGAATATGACGTTTGTGCATAGACCCAGCTAAACAAGCAAAGATCTATATTGTAGGCTATTGATACTCAGACTCATAATGTTTATAAGGTTACCGATGTTGAATTGCAACTTCTTCCTCTTCAATATCAAAATCATCAACGACTGTATTGTCTGTTATTTCTTTCGGTGGCTCAATGACATTTGCCTAATAGTAACAATAATATTATACTTAAACAAAAGTTTTTAAAAAATGTACAGAGAAGAGTATACCCGTTGTAAGATCGTTGACTCCAGCGTTCTTGTCTTCGTTGAATTTGGACTAATCTAACCAAAAAATTGCTTTTGACACAATTGGACACGAGACGTCAAAATGACGTCTTTTCAACGTTGATATAGACGTCACATGCCGACAGGGGAGATAATTAAGTCGTGTTAAGCTTGATATCCACAAAGCAAACAATTTGCTGCGAAAGCAAAGATGACATTCGATTGGTAAAAATTGACGTCACAAGTCTTCGGAGGTTTAGGCCTTTATTTAGTCAGGATACTCAAATTTACCGCTCCATGTTCGCGTTTACCGCAACATATATGATGTTATTGAAGTTTGGTGAATGTAAATATCATATTAAAAAATAAGAAGATAACGAAAACGAGGTATGGAATTAGTTTTACAACCTTAATCAGGATGTACTCCAATTTTGTCATCGTTAAAATTGATTACAGTGTACTAATAACAATATTTTTCTAATGACATGCGTACAAATTACACTCTTTTTATAAGAAAAATTTTAGATTCAAAGTTTCTTAGTCGTTCCTTATTTTACTCATGCTTTACAAATAAATTTCCAATAGCTACTATTTACTAGTGAAGCTATTCCAACCTCGTTCCCAGAGTTTCTTGCCTTTTCGAAACACCGAAGAGCCGCTCTTCCGTATTTCGAAAAGGCAAGAAGCCCTGGGAACGAGGTTGAAGCTATTCATATCTTATCACCTATCCAACTGGACAAAAAAGTTTTAGCTAAAAAAAAACAGCAGGTGATGTCTGGCAGTTAAATTCAAGCTCAGTCACAGTATAAAAGCCTACCGAATACATATATTGCAATACACAGTCCGAATACGGAGTTATACGGGACCGTATTCGGTAGGCTTTCACGCTGTAGGTGTTTCCTGATATCACTAATTTTAAGTTGATTTTAGCCTGGATTTCATAAAGGTGTTTCTTATACAAAACCGTTTACTCAACAAGCATACCAATTTTTCTTCCTGTGTTCCCATCATCATTATTTTCATACCAGGTTTTAAAGAAAGAGAAGATAGTTTGACATCATCAGCAGGTGGTTTACCTGAAAACAATTTATATGGAAGTCACTTAAAGGTATTACGCCCTTCAAGGTACTTTACATAGTGTTTAAACCTTGTCTTACTTACAACGATAGTCATAAATATTTGAAACAAAGTAAAAGTTGCACAAAAAACTTTGGAATTTCAACTTAGATAAAACGTCTAAGATCTAAGATCCTAAGTCTTATATCTACTCAATAAATCTCTGATATATATCTAGAGTATTCTCGAGGTCGTTTTCAGAGTCTATGTTTCAGTTGTGGCGTCAAGAAATCGTCAAAATTTGTAAATGTCTCATAACTTATGCCGATGTTTGTAGTCACCCTTTTGACTAAAGGAGTGACTTTTAGCTTCAATCAAAACAATTAAACATACCTCTTTCACAATGATTATAAAGATCAGATACCATACCTTTTAATTTCAACCCCAGCAGTTTTTGTCTCTCTGGTCTTACATTGGTTCTTTCATAAATGATATTCTTTAACTCTCCAACAGTTAATTGTACAGAAACATTTTCCAGTGTATATTCTTTACCACTCCATTTTATAATAATGTTTAGATCACTCATATTTACTCTAAAAAATCAGCAACCTCACTTTATGGTTGAATTCTCATAGATGAAAAACTCGCTGCAGAGAACTTTTCACATAGTGTAAATCAGCCTTTAAAATATTTGCTTATAAAGCAAAGTAGCATAAAATGCCTGATTAATCCCTATGGTGCTAATATAATTTTTTCATTTTTTTTTTTATCATTCGCAGCTTTATTTATAAGCATCACCTTTATAAGCATCTTAGGCAAAGATTTGGCCATTAAATTAAACATCATCCCCAACCTCGTACTTGAGAATCTTTTCAAAAACATGAAAGTAAGGCCAGCATCCCGGACAATTTTAACAAAAACAACTTTTAGTAAGTTATGTAAAATTGTATGAGAAAGACAAAGCTACATAATACAGTTTCAGTACAACCTCGTTCCCAGGGCTTCTTGCCTTGCGCCGCTATTCCGTGTTGGAAAAGGCAAAAAGCCCTGGGAACGAGGTTGAATTTCAGTATAATAAGCATTACATCTTCAAATGTAACCTATTTTATGTAAATACGATGAAACATTATTTGAAAGTTGTATGCACATCTAATGTAAACCAGGTTATGTTTTAAAGGGAAGCAGTAAGGTTCCCCTTACTAACTGAGAAGTATAACTAATAGAAACAAGGTTATTATTAAAGGATTGAAGATGGTATTACTCCTAAGGTACACATAGATAGAACCAGGTTATCATTAAAGGACACCAGAAAGGGCCACAGTTAACAAGGTAACCAGGTTTATGAATATATATAATATGAACCAGGTTTCGTTAAAAGTATATAACACTATACACAGTACTAATCTGTGAGTAATAAGTAAATTAATATAGCAGCCACAACTTGTCTGATCAATTTGCTCTTACTGAATAAAACTTTGCAAATGTATATATTATATTAATGAAAAAGTTACATTTTTTTCCCTTTCAACCTTGTGTATTTAAATGGTTTTAATTGGTGGAATTGTAGATCTTTTTTTTGCATTGTCATCTTACCTTATTTGGTAAAGCTTTTATAAAAAAATAATTGTCTATAAGTTTTTGAATTTCGTTGTATAACGTATGTAGTATTAATAAGTAAAGTTCGAAAGCTCTACGGATATGTCGCTAAAAACGCTTATGTTTTTATTTTCCAACATGACTTTGTTGCATCTACGCACGTAACACAAATGTAGATACAGTCTTATTTTTTGATCACCATAGCAACTAATGGTTATGAATAATCTGATAGCCATTTATTATCAAAGTTTACATTAGAGAATTAAAGTTGAAAAAACGTTGTTAATAAACAAAGCCTAGCGTTATGAGCGTAAACCTTACAGAGAAAATTAAAAAAATGTATTTTAAAAGAAGGATTCAGTCTAGCTAGGAGGTATATGTATATATGTTTCAAAACTTACTGTGCTAACACACAGTCACACTAGCTGTATACTTTAATTTGTCAAGAAGTATTTTATACATTTTAAAAAAGAAGCAGACACACAAAATATAAGTGATGTAGAAAGGAAGTAAATAAATTCAAAGCTTGAAAATATACAGAAGAAAGAGTGTTATGATATCGTAAATTCATTGGAAGATCGTTGAGTACTTATTTACATATTTACTGCTGCTTACTTCTTTGTAAATATTATCTTTGAGATGTTCCCTCTAAGATGAATAGATAGATATTCATCCGAAGCAATTAAATATCTTGGTGTTTTATTAGATCATGAATTAATACAAAAAATTAAGACGAGAAGTGTCGTTTTAGATGTAATTTTTTAACGGATATTTCGTCTAGCCACTGCTAGACATATCAGCGTATAATTGTTTTACAGTAAAGTTTGAACTTTGTACATTATGTATAATTTTACACATGGGACATAACAATATATATAATACAGAACGCAGAATGGTAAAGGGCAAAGTCCATTTTGGTTTTTTAATTTTTATATTTTTTATATTTTCTATAATCATTCCAGAGGTTCAGTACTATGTGTCACACAATGACCTTAACCATGAGGTTCAGTACTAGGTGTCACACAATGACCTTAACCATGAGGTTCAGTACCATGTTTCACACAATGACCTTAACCATGAGGTTCAGTACCATGTGTCACACAATGACCTTAACCATGAGGTTCAGTACCATGTGTCACACAATGGCCTTAGCCATGAGGTTCAGTACCAGGTGTCACATGAGATAAAATAGGAGAGATTCCCATATTTCTCGTGTGTATCTTTGTATAGTAAAAGTCATTGCACATGCTAGAACTCATCCGGTATATATATTGAAGATAGATAAATCTGTCATGTTAACTTCTAAAATCAAACAGGGAAAGATGAAGAAAAAATATTTTATTTTTTTGTTTGGGGAAACTTTATGTGTAAATCACTTAGTATTATCAGAAGATGGGAAATGACAAATTTCACCGTTACATGTAGTGTATGGAGAGAAACATTTTGAAGACACATGTTCAAATATGCTCAGTATATCGGAATATCGTAGTACGCTAGAGTTACAAAAATTGTTTTAGAAAAAGAAGTATAAAATGGTATGAAAAGTATAAAAATAATATAAAAATAGTATAAAAATAGAATATAAATAATGCTAAAAATCCACGGTAAAACCACAACAAAAAATACAGAGGACGATCTCAAAAGGTTCATCAGTCACCTAGCTACTGGATGGAACAAAGTATTTCGGGGATTAAAAAGTAATATACTTTCTTGTTTCAACTCCCCTCACAACACTGATCAAATGTTGCTAACCAGAGTCCATATAAACAAAGATACACACGAGCAAAGGAAGAAACACACAAACAAGTATATACATAACATATAAACACACAGAAACATTTTTATATACTGTATATATAGCTATACGTATACACAATGGTGCCTCCCCGCAATCCTTAATTACTGGTAGGTTGGTTCCGACTCAACTCTGGGAAAGGAATATACAGTGTAAGAAGGAGCCTCGTACGTCATCTTCGACAGTGAACAGTGCTTGCTGGAAAGCAAAGAGGACGCTGCGAGAATCACAGAACCACGGAGTTCTCACACGCGATCATATATTCCAAAACAGTTTTTGATTGCTCATTTCTTAACCATTATTAATTTAAACAAAAATCAAAACAACAGACAGCAGAATTTGCAGAACTACATACGGCTCGTTGAAAGTAACATTGAACCGCAAAAAGACAGTTCTGGAATATACATGCATTAAAAAAAGCATGTGGAATGTCTTTGTCTCGATTGTTCAGATTAGATTTCTGTTAAAGTGAAAGTGGTGTAGCGTTTGTAGTGTGGTTTTGAAGAAAAGAAAAGGATTTGAAGTGGATCATGAATGATGAATGGGATTAGCCTTTCACAGACCATGTTCGATTCTTTTAGACCTGCGTCTATAGATCAGGCTAGAAGAGGATTTGTTTCTGTTACTTAATGAAATTAGGGCCATTTTGTCCATTTCTATTTTGCCCACACCACAACCCACCCACCCAGGGGTAGGTGGACCAGTAATTTAAAGATTACAGGCAAGTCGGCAGAGGAATACAGGCAACAGGCAGGTCCGGACTGAGGATAGGCATGCAGGGAGAAGGCAATAATAGAACCAACAGACCCAACAAGGCACCAGACAAGGACGACAGGCAAGGAGAGATCCCTGATGGCAGAGACAAATGGGCAAAGGAAAGGCAATAGAGCCCAAGGCACCCAGGCAAGGACCACATGCAAACGAAAAAGGAAAGAACCCCAACAAAGTAGCAGCATGGTGCAAGAAGAATTTAATCCCCCGACATAGGAATTACCAATGAATTAGGTCTTTGGGGCCTCTTCATATGGAGCCCAATGTATGATTGTGGTGTCGCCTATGTAGAGTCGGTTCGCCTATATCCGGCCATCGCCATTATTCGGCCACTTGATTTTAATCAGCAATTGTAGCTAAATTAAAAAATGTTTGACAAACCTTGACACGGTATCCTGAAAAACATCTAAATATACAAATTCCCTGAAAAAATCACATTTGTATGTAACCGCGTTACCAAGTCATGGCCTATTTTCTAAAAACGTGTTCCGAGTACGCCATATTTTTACCAATATATATTTTTTTGTAGATGTACACAAC
>JAULBZ010007700.1:0-11274 GCA_032360805.1 Neoturris breviconis | reverse complement strand
GTTTCAAGATGGCGGATAAGTAGTGAAGAGGCGTACGGAACTTCCAAAGGCCTAGCGGTGGCCTACAGCGAGAAAATAGATGATAAACAAACTGTCCGGAATAAAAAGTATCCGGAATTAGACGATGATACGCTAGCTATAATTTGAACTAAACTTACTCTTACTTGATGAAGTAAACTGTTCTGGAAAGCTGGAACCCTCCTTGATACATATACATAAGTATATAAAACTTATTGGTTTCCATAAGAAAAACACGTTAATATTTGAAAAAATTCACCGAGCGATAAACGCTATTTTTCGCTATGCGCTGAAATTTCAAATCGACTTGTAGACGCTAATAAAAAAGCTATTTCGCTAATTTTTCCGGTAAAATAAGCAAAATATGTTGTAGAATAGCACGAGGGGTGGCCCCGTTCAAGCCATTTGCCTTTTCTCATCGAAAAAATCAAAAGAAATTTTAAAACGGGCCTAGCGGCGCCGATTTTGAAATTCCCGAACAGGACCATAACACGTGTAGGGCACGGCACATCATTATCTACCATTTCCATTTGTGTTTCATTCAATTCCCGTTAAAATAGCGTCCACAAAGCCAAAAAAGTTAAAATTCCTGCCCGCGGCGCTATTTTCGCTCCTGTGGCATATTTTCGTGCCCTGCTTGTTCAGGTATTTTTTGCAGGTGATAGTAGCAAGAAAAAAATAAGCGAGAATTTAAAATTGGCGGGCTGAACGGGAAGCAAGCAAAGCTGTTTATTTGTATCGCTCGCTGAAATACGTCGAAGATAGGGATAAAATGTTATCTCCTCCTTCCAAATGTTATTTGTATGTTATGTAGAAACAAAAAAAACTTGTGTTTTGAGCTAAAAAAATACCCTAAACAAAGTTTAGATAAGCCAAGCGGCTTAGCGAAGCTTAATAAGGCAACTAACTATCCTCGATATACCGAAACGCTACATCTAGAACCCATAAAGTACCGAAATAAGCCCTACAGACTTCCCTCCACTTAATGTTTTTTTAGAAAATTTTAAAGAAAACATTAAAAAACGGGGACTCGCTTCCTTCCCGCGGCAAAAAGAATACGCCGAAACTGTTCTAGAACCTTTCTACATAACATACAAATAATATTTGGAAGAAGCAGATAACATTTTATCCCTACCTTCAACGTATTTCGGCGAGTGATACAAATAAACAGCTTCGCTCGCTTCCCACTTCGTTTGCCATTTTGAAATTCTTGTCTTGCTTATTTTTTTCCTGCTACTATCACCTTTAAAAAATACCTAAACACGGCACGGAAATACGCCACAGGCGCAAAAATAGCACCGCGGGCGGAATTTGAATGAAACACAAATGGAAACGGTAGATTATGATTTGCCGTACCCTACACGGGTTGGCTCTTTTTAGGAATTTTAAAATCGGCGCCACTAGGCCCGTTTCAAAATTTCTTTTGATTTTTTCAATTTTTTCTACAAAATATTTTGCTTCTTTTACCGAAAAAATTAGCATAATAGCTTTTTTATCGGCGTCCACAAGTCGACTTGAATTTCCAGGGCGTAGCGAAAAAAAGTAAAAAAATAGCGTTTATCGCTCGGTGAATTTTTTAAAAATTAATGTGTGTTTTTTTCGGAAACCAATAAGTGTTATATATATAGGTATGTGTTATAGGAGGGTTCCAGCTTTCTAGAACAGTTTACTTCATGGAATTTGAGTAAGTTTAGTTCAGGTTATAGCCGATTTTGGTAATTTTTGTGCTAGATTCGGAAGGTCATGTCCGCTATTTCCGTAAATGAAACATCGCTGTGTTCCTGCCAGCTTGTCTTAAAAATTTGCTTGCAAACACAGTGTACACACCAAATCACTGATATCATCTACAACACAACAACCAACAACATAACAAGACTATGAATTACATACCGGACCGGGATATATCCGGATATAGGCCTGCGTTCCGCCACGCACTGTTCTTCTTCTATCCGATATACTCAGCGGAATGATTTCGTTCCACATGTGGTGAAATGGAATCATTCCGGCATAGTTTTCGATTTGCTAGGTGTTCACACTTGAAATGGAATGAAATAGTTCCGAAATAGTTTCTATCCGAACAAGTGTGAACATAATAGTCCAAATCTACGGGAAATTCGGGAGGGGAATACGCTCTAAACGATCATGAAAAATCCAAGGGGCACACACGTCACCCCCGGCGACCGCAAAAATATGCACAGGGTGGACTAGTATAGTTAATTATTTATCTATTCGCGGTTCAAAATAAAGCCCAACGCCAGACTCCCGCCAGACCAGCAAATCAAACTGCGAAAGTATTTTTTTTTTCTGCCTACCTTGGAATATTATCGCCTCGAACACCCAGTTTTCATCTGTTTTGAATAGGCGAGAACTGCTGAGTTAGCGATATTTTCCGATATTTGCAGTGGTTGGCAAATTACGCCTAAAATAACATATGCAAATACTTCTTAGAACAAAATCAATAAAAGAGCACTTGCTAACTTGGTAATTTTACCCCGCAGTATTTATTTATCCCAAATGTTTATCCACGATGTCAAAAATGGCAGCCAGCTAGCTAGTTTCCAGTTTTCCTTTGATTATTCCTTCACAGAAGAAAATAAACTTGAACGGGGAAAGAAGAGTACGACGTGTTATTATCAATAGATATCTTCTTCAAAGTGGAATAAAAAAGATATTCAAAGATGTTTAAGCTCTTTTCGGTTTCACTACTTCTTGCTGTACTTGTATTTCCTATAACTTTGGTCCATGTAGGTCAAGGTAATCCTACAAATTTTCTGTCTTATATCCTATGCTACGTCATCATCAACAAATCGCAAACCAAAACATTGTCACATCGATAACTAACAATTGCGTGTGGCATTGGACTACTTTTAATGTACGTTTGCTATCTGTTGCTTCTGTACCCATGAAGCTACTAGCTACAATAAGCTACCCAAACCTAACCTGAAATGTTAACAGCTAGTAATAAATTATAGGAGTTTTATAAATGAATGTATTATAGGTACATCTTGTCAGTTAGGTGCCTTCGACAATTGATTTTTGGCCATTTAGGGGGAAAGGGGTATAACTAGGAGCCATTAAAACTTAAAGACAATTTCTACGCACAAACCGCATCGTTTCGCATTCATTTTTCATTGAAAAATAAAAAAAAATACATTCCGCCTCACAATAAATTTTGGTTATATATTTCAATCGGCTATAACTTACTCTTATTTGGTAAACTGTTCTGGAAAGCTGAGCTGGGACCCTCCTTGATATATACATATAAGTATAACACTTATTGGTTTCCGTAAAGGAAAACGCATTGATCTTCTAAAAAAAAAAATTCGCCAAGTGGTAAACGCTATTTTTTGTTCCGTGTGGCTTTTTTAAATCAACCTGTGGATGCTATATGCAAAGCTTTTTAGGTAATATTTTCATTAAAAGAAGTGAAATATGTTGTAGAATAGGAAGTTGGCTAGTTATTTACATGCTATTTGCATTTTCCTGTTAAAAAAAATCAAAAGCAATTTTTAAACAGTTTCATAGAAAGCACAAGTTCTTTGTTTAAAAATATGCACAACATTAAATAATAGTCTCTCTCTTCCCTGAAACTTTTGATGAAATATAATACTGAGAAAATTAAGTGTATGAAATTTTAAAAGAAGAACAATTTTTGATAAAAAAAGTATGCGATCAATTTTACATAAGGCATATTTTTCAAAATCAGTACGTTCTAATCCCTCAAAAAGATACAGAATTTAGACAAGGAGGAAAAACAACCCTCAATCAACATATATGTTCAATTTTAAAAAATATGAATTATCGTTATTTTACATCGATATTTAGCGACATCTAACGTAGCATTTTTACCCTTACGATATCGCGATTATATCAATAGTTCAGTCCTTGATATTGATGTTTAATTTTCTATATCGCGACAGCTTTAGGTATGCCACATGATCTACCATTTCCATTTGCTTTTTATTCAATTCCCATTAAAGTAAAGCCAAAAAACTAAAAAAAAAATAATGATCTCTTGAAATTCTCTGAAAAAACGTTATGAGAGGGAAGTCTGTGGGGCTTGTTTCAGTACTTTTTAGGTTCTAGATGGAGTGTTTCGTTTTCTTAGGAACAGTTGTTACCTTTAAGCTTCCATAAGTCGCTTGGCTTATCTGAACTTCGTTTCGGGTATTTTTTTAGTTCAAAAATCAATGATTTTTTTAAAAAATTTAGCAATATGTGGATTTCGAGCTGTTATGGCCTCGATTCATGTTCATATATCCTACAACTATTTCTAATGTGTTGTCTAGGTATATATCTTGCTGGGAAAAAATAGTACCCTCCTCATCGCCATACCTTTTTTGCTATTTTGATTGACAATTCGAACACTCTGTCTGAATCTCACCCAACAAAATGAACTTTCTATTTATATAATTATAATCAAGCACGTGTTCGGACGTGCTTTTCAAACACTCACTCTCTTGCATATACATTCTTGTTTTTACCTTGCATATTGTTTATTCTCTATTACAAATAGACACCAAACTTGTGCTTATTTCACCATAGTTTCGTTCATTTTTGTATTCATATTTAAAGTAGCGTGTTTCTTTAGAAATTAACTATGTTACTTACATATTATAAAGTGTATGTATAGTGTATAATGATTTAAGATCAATTTCAACAAGTGGTTAAGCAAGTAGTTAAGACTAGTCTAATAAAACCAAACTTATCTGAATTATTGAAATTATTTTTATTCTAGTGTCAGCACAGGAAGATCCAATTGAAGATGAAGTTAATGCTGATGAAGATACTGTTTTAGATGACAATGAATCTAAGGTATGTTTGGTTTGATCTCATCAATATAATTTTATTTCGACCAGTATATCTAAATTAATGTGTTTTTAAATAATATTAACAAAATTACAAAAAGTATATAAAAATTTTTTTTTTGCCACATTTTTCTTTTCTTGATAAAATGTTCAATGATTTGTTAGCTTTAAAATTAAACCTGGTTTCTACTGATTTTGAAATATTCTCTCTTTTTTGTTCCCAAACCTATGAGTTAATTTCTTTTTAAACCAAGTTAACTTGCCTGCTTATTCCGGATTAAACCAAATTAACCCTTACTGGATATACCAAGCTTTACAAACAAGGAATATAATCTTAAATATAAATAATAATTCATTAATCACCTGTATAATATGCACAGTACTCACGTCAGAGGTCAGGAGTTTTTTAGCAAAGCCTGGTGAAGGTGTGCTCAAAAATCACTCCTCCACAGTGATTGTTACTCTTATTTTAACCACTGATTCAAACTTTTGATTTCCCTTATGTATTTTTTGCTAAGGTTGAAACTGAAGAAGAAGCTGAAAAAGCAGAAAAAGAGGATGAAACGTCGCCCACTGGAAAGGTGATATTATTGTTTGTTCTATATATATATTTACATAATAATAAATATATTTTAAACTGATCAGCGTTTTTCTTATGCCAGGTTAGAGTAGCAGATTATGAAGCTGGTTTTCTTTTTATAAATAGAAAATAGTATGGCAATGCATATCAGTTTCTCTGTTACTCTCTCAGGCCTGGAAAATCAGGTTGGCATTTCCCCTGTAGAGGAGCAAATCTATCGGTACACTCTTATAGTCTCAAAAAGAAAATCTGCTGAGAAGAGCACTGAGTCAATGATCTTGCAGATTCATTTTTGTTGAATTTTGTCAATTTTATTTGACTTGGGTTTTGGAGCGAAATTTGAGATGATGCTCTCATGCTGATAAATAATCATTTGACATCAATGTAAGTTTAGGCCGGCATTAAAAGGTATAAGTGGAAGCCGGTTTTAAACGGTTTTGCAATAAGGTGACATTGCGTTAGAACTGTTGATAATTTTTGTTGATGTCAATGCAATTTCACCTAAATTAGGGCCTGATAGGCTTACCACATGTTATAACTGGGTTATTTTAATGAAAAAAATAATTTAAAAAACAATTCACATTTTGTTACAGGACGCAGAAGATGAAGAAGAAAAACCTGGTGGTATTCGTATGAGTCCAGATGCTGAAACGTCTGTTCTTTTCCCCGACTTCCCAGATAAACGTTAGTTCCTTCTTTTAATCCTATAATCTTAGTGAGTATGATCTTAGCGAGATAAGTGATCAGATAATTATATCTAAGAGTGCTGTTTTGCATAGATTACATGCCCACTGTACATAAGGAGTGCTCACACCCCTCAAAACGACTTTGTGAGGCACATTGTGATGAATGGTATTAAATTTATGAGCAACAGTCACAAATAGTATTAAAAGTTAACTTTTAAATTCTGTATTGTTTAGAATTACCAGCTGGTGAACCAATCCATGTTTTAGTGGGTTTCCATAATAAAGGAGATAAAGACTTCATTGTTGAAACAATAGATGCATCATTCAGGTACCCACAAGATTACAGTTATCACATTCAAAATTTCACTGGAACGCAATATAGTAGAGTGGTATCGCCTGGACAAGAATCTTCATTTCAATATGCTTTCCACCCACATGAAAGTTATGGTGGAAGACCTTTTGGATTAACTGTTTTGATGTTCTATAAAGATGCTGTACGTTCTTACTTCTGTCGATGATCTAGCTTCAAAATAACTGTTGGATATCATCTGTGGTGGAGTGTTTTTAGTACAGTTTTCAGCTGCACAGCTGAAAACTGTTCAAAAGCACTTTGGAGGTGATGTCCAACAGTTATTTTGATATTTGACGATATTGCCGGTTTCTCCTAAGTCATAATTTTCTGTTAAACCATTATACGATAAGACCGTTGGGAAGAAATGTATATTCTAACAATTTGTTTTTAACCCAGAGGCTACATAATAGATATATTTTAACACAGATCAACTTGCTTTTTATGTTTTGTGAAACTAAAGGAGAGACTAAGTAAGGAGAGTAAACTTTTAGACAATGATAGTATAAAGAGACCTATCAACAAAGATGGTAACAATCTACATATAATTGGCTTTACATTGATATATAATATCTTTATTCACCAAAATGTCCACAAAAATCTGAAAATTGGCCCTGATCACATGCACTAAAATAAATTTCATACCTTAAGGTTTACTGGCAATGTATAGGGATATAGGAGGAAAGAGTAACTTTGGTAATGCAGTTATTGGTAATGATGAACAATACTTAGGACACCTTATGATATATAAATGATTTTTAAGTCGACTGAATCAATAACTACTGTCCATGAATTACTTTTCAATAAGAAAGTTACATTATATTATATACTTTTAAGTAAACTTTCAAAAATAACGCAAAACAACCTTCAGGCTCTAATATGAATGATGTGGGAATAACAGAAACAAATCACAAAATTCCATTTTCCTTGAAATTTGAGTGCAAACACTAGCTAAATTTGGACTAGATCAAAATTAGGAACACCTACTAAACACCTAATCTGACATTTAAGCCTGTCTGAATGACACTTGACCCCTTTTTAATTCGTGCAAAAGTGTCTTCATTGAAACTTTATCTTTATCACCTGTAATGTGGGCAGAATTTAAAAACATTTAGATTTCCTTTTGTGTTTTAAGAATAAATGCATTCCAAGTGCAAATCAGGAACCATAAATTACTCTCCGTTTCCTAATTGTAGGGTGATTGGGGGGATAATCTCCTGAAAGTATAAAACTCGACTTCAATTTTTTTTATTTGCAGGATGGCAATCAATATGGTGCTGGTGTATTCAATGAAACTGTTACTTTTAAAGAAATAGATGAATCGTTCGATGGAGAGACATTCTTTCTTTACGTTCTATTAGCTGCTATTGGTCTTCTTGTAATCTTTGGGTTGAATTATGCATTCTCTAGTCATGGCATTAAAGTAAGTTTGTTCAAAGTTTGCAGTAAAGGTTGAAACTTTAAAAATGAAAAATGTTGTTACCAAAATATTGTATGTTTCTTCGATTATAATAATATTTCAGTGGGGTTTGAAAGGAGAATTATTAGTTGAGCACTGTTTCAGCTACGTATTCGGTGTTTGAAATAACAGCAAATAGTCACTGCTAAGCCTGCAACTATGCTCAAACATCCCTCCTTCACAGTAACCATTTGCTCTTTAAACACTGCTATTGATAATGAACGATAAATAGACTTTCGAGACCTGAAAGTAAATGATTATTAAAGTCGACTGAATCAATAGCATTAGTAATGTTCCATAATCAATTGCTCAATGTGTATATATGAGCTGTGTTTATATCTGACCAGCAGTTGGTGCTGTGTTTTGTCTTCTTTCTTTTCTATCTTTATATTATGTTCTTAGATAATTTGATTTGCATTTTAGTATATTTTAGTTTCTAGTGTTTGAAATAAATTGTTTTTAACAATGATTTCTTGAATACCAGTCTAATTATGTTTATTTTCATTACTTTGGGACCATCTCAAAATTTCGCTCCAAAACTAAAATTCAACAAAAATGAATCTGTACAGAAGCGTATTGGTGAACAAACTTGCAATGGATTGGTTTCTTCAGTACGAAGAAAACAATCCGCGGCAAGATTGTTGACTCAGTACTTTCCTTTGTAGATTTTATTTTTGAGACGGTCCCTATGTTTAAATGCTAATACAATGAGAATATTTCATATTGTAGTTTGGGAAAAGTCTCAAAAATCTTAAAAAATCAAATGCTCCAGAAGTTGGAACCCAAAGTGACAAACACAATGTCGACTATGACTGGTTACCAAAAGAGACAACAACAGATTTTAGTAAGTAATTTTAAGCCCGCTAAAACAAAGTTTTACTATCACTTTGTGGTTTTGTTGACAGTGCCTTGTTTTTCTTAACCCTATTAACACTAGGGGATGGGGGGGAGGGGCGTTTTTTTTTATATAACTTTTGATTGGAATGCGCTATGTAGCAGAAATTTTCAGAGTTTTAGTTTTTATCCTTTCTTTTCCAAAAAAAATCCCGAAAATCCGTCCCTACCCCCCTTGACTACACCCCTCAGGAAAAATTGTAAAATGATGACGTCACCAAAAAAGCTTTGGGCCAAAATGTTTATTACAGTTAGTACTAATATCGTGCCGAGTTTCATGGTGTAATACCAAAGCAATCCAGAGATCTCTAATTCTTAATAAACTGTGTTCCCGAAGTGCTTCAGTTTTGAAATTTGGTACCAGCATGCAACACAATATTTTAAAAGATCTTGCCAAAAATGTTCTGATTTCTTTAACTCAGTCCCAAATATTGGACAAAAAGGATCCAAATGGACCAAAAAGATATGATACTTTCTTCAAATTTAGTATCACCATTCCAGGCAATATTTATTTTACGAGACCACTGCCCAAGAGAATAAACAGAGAGTTTGACCAAGTAGTTGACGACTATAACTTTTTTGAAACTTTTTTCACTAATTATAAGGATTTGCCCAGATTTGCATTTTTTTTTTTTTTTGTAAAAATATGAAAACCTTTTTTAAAGGGAAATTTGGGAATTATATAGGCTATGTGCTAGCCTAGTTTGTAGACGTGTAGCCTGCATATATGTATCTTATACCTTAAGGAAAAAAATTTTGGCGGGAATTTAATTTGGCGGTTTTGGGCAAATTTTGACAGTTAAAGCTGCTGCGACACTGATTACTGCTGCTGACACTGATAACGTGACTTTGAATTAAGTTGCTACATATAAATTAGCTCGGGGATGGAAGAGATAGTAAAAACAAAGGTTGACATAGCAAACTTTGACAAGCCTATAAATTTGGCGGGAATTTAATTTGGTGGGTGGCGATTATTTTTAAATTTGGCGGGAATTTAAATCCGCCAAATTTCCTTCCCGCCAAAATTTCTTCCCTTAAGGTATATACAAGTATTTATTTAATTTAAAAAGACACTAAAACATAGTTTTTTATATACAAAAATAGAATAACAAGGCATGATTTAACTAACAGTTACAATTTCATAAATTTTGCCCTCGTGTACCTTCATAGTTCTTGTTTGCTTTTCCAGGTAAACCATCTCCAAAACGCTCTCCAAGACAAAGACGTGTCAAAAGAAGTACTGGATCAGCAGAAGAATAATAATAATAGAGATTTATCATTTTTGTGGTTGAGTTCTGATAGGAGTGAATTTATTGCTGATTCGAATGATGTCATTGTCATTCGAATCATACTGTTGCTAATTTTTAGTGCCTTTTGTATTACAAGTCGAGTTAAGAACATCCGAATAACTTTTGTAAAATCGCTCGTTCTAATAGTAGGTTACAGTGTCTTCCGTTAGTAAAATTACTATATTGAATTAATCTCAACGGACTTGCAATTGATTTGGTTTATAATCAATTGCAAGATCGTTGACTCATAAAACTTATTTTAGTCAGATAGAATTTGTAACTTACTTTGCGTGCATTTTTTAAAAAATACACCAAAAGAAATTTTTCAATTAATCTTTTCTTTGTTATCCACCTTGTATTTTCAAATTCGTTTAGGGCCTGTTTTAGACTATGTACAGCCCATATGAATATCCAGATTGGCAGGTGTAGATTACTCCCGTGCTTAATTGTAGGGGAGTGTGGTGAAACTGGGAATTTTAAACAACTATGACGTCACAATGGAATCTCTATAACGAGGACACCATTTGGGCAAAGGAAAAATTTACAGAGACTTTGTCTAATATTGCCAAAAAGTGCCCATTTGGAAAATCGCAATATATACGTCTAATTGGCCTCCTCCACCTTTTAGGTTAACAACATATAAATATGTGTGAATCCTTACAAGCCAAAAACCTCATGCTACGTAAATAATAACCGACGTCATAAAATTAGGATTTTTTTTAAATATTCTTAATGTAAATTTGAATATTTTTATGGAAAGCCTAAAGAAAATTACGGCCTAGATAAGGCACAGGAGAACTATTATAAATATATATGATACGTTTTTGGCCTAATAAAAGCAAGAAGGCCTTTTTTAAACTTCGAAATTGACGGAGAATTTCTTAATCCCGGTCCTATTTTATTCCACTCGTTTACACAGTAGGGCAAAAAGAATTCTTAAAATATTCAGGGTTACTTTTAATGTTTCTGAACAAATTACCTCTATCCTGATCATTGGAATTTTGTTTCACAGGAAGTAAGGAACGCAAATATTCAGGCGAGTTTTCAGAAACAATATTGAAAAAAATATACAAGCCTACGGTACCGACGCCTTGCGCTAAGACTTTCTAGACCGAGTTCCTGGTAAAGACGCTCACGAGAAGAACCTCTGATAGCGCCTGTTATGGCAAGAGCAGCATTATATTGGACCGA
>JAULBZ010007699.1:0-11277 GCA_032360805.1 Neoturris breviconis | reverse complement strand
TGGAAAATTGGAAAAAATACCCTGGAAAATCCTGGAAAGTCCTGGAATTTCAGTTTCTATTTTGGCTGGCAACCCTGAATTTGGTTATGGCATTCTAGGCAATATTACGAGACCGTCAATTTATCGAGTATCGGCGAAAAAGGGATTTTTTCAAAAGTGGAGACTTTTCTTTGCAGACATATTTATGTGCTTAGGTTTAACTTTCAGTTGCTTTGGTGGGCTACTTTCAATACCGTACCTTTGATTGGTTGGGTGTTTTATGAACTGCTGTATCTTTTATTCTATAATGTGAATAACAGTTTGAGAGACACAGTGTATTGTATCCTTCTCACTATTTAGACAGTTTAACCTTACGATAAAAGCACTTCTCCACAGGTGTTGGCAGAATTTTTTAAACAAAACAGTTTATTGTGAAGAAAGATTTCGCTTGTTTCACCTATCCAGCCAGTATGTTAGTGTACAGGCCTCTAAATTCACGACGGCATTCCACTGTGGAGGAGCATTTTTGGAGGCTAATTTGCAGTCAACAGGGGAATGCTGGTGTGAATTCAGAGGCTTGAGCTTGCCTTCATATGAACAACTCCTTTTATATTAATTACTAATTATTAATTTTCATTTAGATGACTAATTAAATACTAATTATAATTAATACATTCATTTGCTGGTTGAATGGATGAAGTTATGATTTACTATCAAAAATGAAAATTCGAGACATTCAAAAATCACATAATTATAGGGAATCTGTTAAAAAATGGGGCGCACCTTTAAGTCGTCATCGTGTGTTCATAGCTTCACCGTTGGGTCATGCTAAAGAAAGAGAAGCCAATTTTGATATTTCTCAAAAGCGTACTGTTAATAATCCTTTAGATGATGCTATTTACAGCATTGATCGTGAAATTGAACGCAAAAGAACAGAGCATGATCAGTTAAAGTCTTGGATAAGTGAGAGAAAATCATTGAGACAAGATTTAAAATCATTGGGTTTCAATCAATCATGGTACAATAACAAGCCAAACAAAACTGAATGCGAAACACATGTTCATGAATTGGCAAGCAAGCTGCATAAACCGAGAGTTACAAAACCTGTACCTGTAGTCAGCAAGAAACCACGACTTTCAGAAGGTCATGTTGACATGCTACCATTTTTAGATAGCCCATTACCAATAGCTTTGGCTATAATTGCTGATTATTTGCAAGATAATAGATTGCGTTTGGTTGACCTGTTTTCAAAAGTTGATAAAAACAAAGACTGGAAGATGACAAGATCTGAATTGAAGGTAAGGAATTATTTGCAATGGTTGATTTAAGAGTAAAATAATCATAAGACGTAGTTTGAAAAGATGTTCAAATATTATTCTTCTACAGTATACATGAAGTGCTACTGTTTACTATCACTAACAAAAATCTATAATCTTGCGGGGATACTATATGCTACTCATGCTGAGTGTGAGAAACAAGACTGATTATAGGAGAATTACAATCTTTTCAATTAATTTGTCAACTCACAACTTGTTTTAAAAAGAGGATCATGTTTACAATAAGTTAATTTATTCTTTGATACAATGCAATTTAATGCTAATTCTAGGATTCGTTGAAAAATACGAACATTCCTTTAAAAGATGCGCATCTAGATGAATTGATTGTTACACTGGATGTTAATAATGATGACCAGTTGAGTTATAAAGAACTTGCAATGGGAATAGATACTTACCGTAAAGATAGAAGGTACCTTAGTTGTATTAGTCCACCAAACAAACTTTGGATGGGCTATTACTATGATTTTGCGGCAGTATCGGCAGCAACCTGCTTTTCTTATTAGACCATGTTTTCAAAGTGCTAGCATTTTGAAATTTGGTAACAGCATTCGTGACGATATTCTAGAAGGGCTCGTCAAAAATCTTTTGATTTCGTCCACTCGATCCTGAGTTTTGAGCAAAAAGGGTCCAAATTCAAATTCAGGTACTGTCTTGAAATTTGGTTATGACATTCTAGGCAATATTACGAGACTGCTGGCCAAAGCTTTTTCAATTTGGGACTAAGTATCGTTGAAAAAAGGATTTTTTTCAAAAGGAGAGAATTTTTGAACATTGGATTTCTATGAGGTTTTGACCGAGGATCAGTGAGAATGGGATTTTTTTAAGTGGAGACTTAAAGTGGAAAATTTTGAACATTTTTATTCTATGAGGTTTTGACCACGTTTTCCCAAATTTTATATCCAAATGATAAGGGGAGAAGTAGAGAATTTTTTTTGACATTTCAATTTTCTATGAGACATTGACCATGAATGGTTTTTGGCATCCATTTTGTATTTTGGGAAAGCTTCTCCCTCAATTTTTGGAGATATAAAACAATCAATGATAAGAATATTTTTAACATTTTTTTAGAATTTTAGGAATTGAAGTTTCTATTGGGAAGCTTCCTTCTTCAATTTTGAAATAGATATTAAAGTCACATAACCACTCTATTTTGGTCAAAATTCTAAATAAATAACATGAAAGCTTGTAATGTCAGTAACACATTCTAAAAATTTCATTCTTTAAAGACAACTATTAGTGAAGGTATGAGTGATTAAAGTTTTGTATTTTTTATGCTAACTGTGTGGCAGCCATATTGTTTGGCCAAACTTTGTCGCTTTTCTGCATGATTACATGAAGTTGTAGCTAATTTTTAATGAAATAATTGCTTATTTGACCCACTTCCTGTTATTTGTAAATGCTGAAATTTGCAGGGCGTGATCAGCAATTGCCAATAGTGGACTTGAATTTTGACAAAATAGGGTGATTATGCGATTTTAATGTTACTTACTTTATTGACGCAAAATATTGTTACTACACCATGAGTATGAGTTCATTTTCATAACGTTACAATTAGTCCCAATGGGAATTAGAAATATAAAGACAGCACACAATTCAACAGAAGAAGACGTTTTCATTAAAAGAATAATATTCATTCAAAGAAAATAAAAATATTTTATGTTAATAAAGGATGAAAATTATTTATTTTGTTTAAAGAAAATGTGTTCTGTTGCGTTATTCTATTTAAAAGACTCTTGCATACAGCCTATGTGCACGGCATTGCCTATGTACATATCCTATGTATACTTATGCATATATCATAGCCTGTGTATATTGATTGCTTATGTACATACTTACGTAGCCTATGTATACTTCATGCATCACTATGACAATATAGAAACACTGTAGCATTCTTTATAGTGTATTCATAGTGTATTCATAGTACCATGATTTAATATTGAGTAGATACTTTCACAAAATAAGAATTTGGTAAGCAAATCTTGAGCCTGAAAACTAACTAGCTAAGCATACCTGAGATGCTCATAAAAAACAATATAAGCTCTGTAACGTTAATTTTGTAAATACGAATGTTAATGTTTAATCATATTTTTAAAAAGGCAGTCCGACGATATCTGATAAGCCGTCTCGGTCAGTTTTTACGTAGCCTTATCATTATGAGTGACATGTGGCAAAAGGTAACTAGCCTATCATTTCTATTCTATTTCAGTCTCATTCCACTCCCTGTCATTCTACGGTACTTATTCTTTGTTTCTATAATAGATGGCAAAAATTGAAGAAAATGTATGATAACCTCATGGAGGGAAATGATGAAACAGAGGAAGGGGAAGAAACAGGGGTCGATAAGAAACGTGCAACTCGATTGGAAACGTTACAATTGCCTCGATTAGATACGCGAGAAAATATATCTGAGTTAATTCTACAACAACGTTTTCGAGAAAAACGACTCCTAAAGCAGCAAAAGCAAAAGAGCCGACAGCGAGCGAGAACAAGATCTACGTTAAAACCTATAAAAGACAATGTAATCACTACCCTTACAGGAGATGTTGGAGTCAGCAAGGTTCGCTATATACATTTCATGAATGAAGAATGCAGTAGATGCTTGGATATATGTCATTCTAATGGTATGAATATAAAAAGTGAAGGTTTGAGAAATGTTTTAGTACCACCCTATGATAATCCATTAGATGTGTGCAAAGCATATATAAGTTGTAATAGAAGTATGTTACCACGAAATCATGCAAGCAACATAGAGTGCAGGAAATTAAAACGAAAAGAATTAAAGTCGTTTACCACCAACAGCGATGTTGTGTTTATATCCGATAGTAAATCTAGACCAATCAAACGCGAAGAAAATACACCGATACCTCGTGTGGCTAGTCTAGATTATAAAAACCGTAGAAAAGAGGCTAAAATGGTACGTTCGCAACGTGAATCTACAAGCCCTACAGCTTTTTGGCCGCAGCATTTATTAGACAAATTATGTTTATGTATGGATGATAGCGGAAAAACTGATGGAAAGAATGCTTTGTTTAATAAGATTACCTAAGAAAGTATCGTACTTTTTAACCCTATTTTTACTGGTGTAGGCCTGGGGGGTGAGGTGGATTCCACTCCACTTTTTTGCTGACGTCACTAGTTTTGCTGGTATCACAGTTTTAACGATTTTTCTTCAAAATAGTAAAATATTTAAAATAACCTGATTACTCTAGTTCTAGAAACGATTTTTAAAGTCTGTTTTTAGATTCTGTTAGCTAAATTATATGTTTAACATACTTTCCGGGGTTTTTGGAAAAATAAATTTTAATATGGAAAATGGCCCAAATGCGCAAAAAAAATTAAAAAGAATTAAAAAATGACTTACTACCTGGTCAAAACTTGGCTACCATGGCAACGCTAAGGTAAATTGGGAAGTTTTGTTTATATTTTTAATTGGCCAATAGGAAGTTAGAATACTCTGAATTTCGGCTTATTTCGCCCAGTAGTTAAAAAAACTGAGAGGGGGGAGGTTGGATTCGGCAGGTTTTTGCCTGCTGGTTTAGGTGATGTCTGCTTTAGGGAGATTACAATAATTTATTTGAATCGAGTCTAATATAGTTTACTTAATATTTTATTTTTGATTAGAAAGAAAGCAAATTTAAAATTTGTTAACAAATTTTTATATAAATTATACATCGCTTTCGTTTTGCTATTTTAGTGTTGCAGTCGTTCTAGAAATATGATATTTATTTGTTTAAAGTCAGCATAGTAATGATGCTAGAACAAGGTGAAGACGTGATCAAGTTTTTATCCTTGGGATTGGTTTAAAGTATATCTTTTTACGACGTAATGATTTCAGCGTCAACAATAACTTTTTATCATCTTAATGGCTATTTAAATAGACTTCAAACGGAACCAGTGACCGACCGAAGTAAAAGTAAATAATCACTGTTGAGGTGAGAAAAATCACTCCTCCACAGAGCTTATTTACTCTTATTTTGACCAGTAAAATGTGTTATCTATTTTGGAAACGCTTCTCAGAAACCATGTCCAAGTTACATTCATGCAGATTAAAAATTCAAATTTAGTTAAACGAAAAATAATTTTGAAGTCATTTTAACGAGTTTGTAATTAATTGACTTTAAAGTAACCAATCAGTTTGTTGACTCTCCTCCAAAGGTGTTAGTTTGATCTCGGCAGTAGTATAACGTAGGGGTGATGTATAGATTTAGTTAATTTATGAGTAGTTGAAACAAGAGAAAATAGCCACTGTGGATGAGTGTTTTTTGATCATAGACTCAGGCTATAATGCCTGAAGCTTTTCTGAAAAATCTCTCCTCCACAGTGATTATTTGCTCTTATTTCCACGATTTCCACCCGTTTTTGAAATTTTTAATAGAGTTGTGTGTAAATAATATTTTGAAATAATTTATACTTATTACTTAAAAACCTTGTGGTGACTTTCAAAAACATTTTTTGCCGGGAAACATTTTGTCAGCATATTCGATTGTTAAAAAGATATTGTACAAATAAATGAAAACGACGCGTTGGCTGCTCAAAGTAGAACTTGATGCTATGCAATAACTTTCATTTTGTGCACAAAAAGGAAGTTATTGCATTGCATCAAGTTCTACTTTGAGCAGCCGACGCATCGTTTCCATGTGTTTTTGTATAGGTCTATTGAATTGCTATGACGTTTTTCCTCGTATTCCCCATTATATTCAAAGAGGTATAAACAGGTATCTTTAATTCCTGCGAGAAGAAGAAGAAGAACAAAACAAACTCTGATTCAATGGGGAATATATGTGCTCAGAAAATGATGACTTTGCCCTGCCTGGGTGGGTGGGACAAAATAAAAAATACCCAGAAAATATGAAAAATATGGTTGACTCTCAATTCTCAACGTTTAAACTAAGTGCTATTGAAGAATGCTAGGACCATCTCAATAATTTTGGTAAGTCTGACTACGCTCCGTGTCGTCAATAATATCAGTGTTTTCCCAGTGGGTAAAAACTTGTGCAAAGTTCGCAGTAAAGACGCTAAGACTGTAGAAACGTTGTTCTAGCGTCTTTACTGCTTTGAACTACAGGCATTCACAAATGAAACAAGGTAAAATTCGCGCAAAAATTCCGAATTCCACTTAAAAGTCATAAATTTTCGGTAGCAAAACAGAAGACACAAAAAATCGAATATGTTCCAAGAGCCTGCAGAATTTGTCGAGCTTGCAAAAAGACCTAAGATCCTAAGTCTTGAGTCTTAAGTCTTCTCGATGAATCTCTTGTCCTGGTCGATTTCCGCATATGAAAAAAATCTACTTTGGGTGTGTAGCTTTTGTCCACAGGGGTGGGAATTTTCTTATGTGAAGAAAATATATTTGTATCAGGATGGAGGCACTTTTTGACGTTGATTAGTCGTCAGAGTACTCAGGTTCTATAGAAGTTAGGTATTCTGGACGTCTAATCAACGCATCCAGACGTGAAAACGACGTCTTTTCGAATCTTATATTGGTCTTATGTGGAATGTACCTTGAAAACCCGTCTAGCCCACTCATCACGATTTATAACTTATCATAGTTCAAACGCAATTTGTTGTTTGAGCAATTTGTTGTTCGCGTATCTTGTTATCGCGCATTAGCCATACTGAAACAGTGCGTACTTTCATTTATCTTTTCATAAGTTTTGTGTAAAGTTGGTTCTTCCGCGTATCTTGTTATCGCGCATTTGCCATATCTTCGCGTAAAAGTTCGTGTACTTTTGTGTATGTTGTCATCGCGCATCAGCCATACTAAAACAGTGCGTACTTTCAGGTGCCTTTGCATAAGTTTTGCGTAAAGTGGGTTATTTGCACGTAAGTTTTCATAAATTTCTGAAAGACTGCGTATTTTGTCATTGCGTATTTGCCATACTTACAAAATGTGTACTTTCAGGTATCATTGTATTTTGTGTATAAGTGCCTATTTTTGCGTATCTTGTTATGCGTATTTGCCATAATAGTCTATTTTGTTGATTGGTGAATCAAAGAAGACCAGGTATTTAACCAGGTATTCCCTGATATACTCTTGACTTAGGTACTCTCATTTATGGGTTACACTTTGGTGTCTTTGGATTATAAATACAATCATGTGTGTAATTATTGAGATGTTTTACGAATTTTGACGTAAAATAGAAACCACAAGTAAAACATAACTAATTAAAATGACGTTGGAAATACCCAAGAAATTTATCGAGCAGATTTAAGAATCTTTTGTCTTTTTGCAAACTCGACAAATTCCGTTGTTTCTAGCAGCTTAGTGCCCAGGCTCTTAGGGCAAATTTATGTGCCGTTCGTCTTGCTAATCAAAATTTAAGGCTTTTTGCTCTACGTTGAAACTCCGAATTTTTGCACAAATTTCACTTTGTTTCAAATATTTTTGCCCATGGATTGTACAAATACCGTAAATCCTCGAATATTTCCGAAGTAGGTTCTAAGTAAGTTCCATGTGGCGCTGATTTTCGAAATAAGCTCCCAGATTTCTCGTGGGGATTTTTTGAATTTTAAGCTAATTAGAGTTTTAGCTAGCCAGGAGTACCGGACCGGCCTTTCGTACGCTTCTCACAATTTGAGTTTTTTTGTAGTTCATAATTTCATCCTCCCATTCCTTCTCAATTTTTCAGGTGATTTTCAGGCTAAATTTTAACGTTTCTACGGGAGCTAATTCGAATATTATGCAAAAATGATACAAACTTATTTCAAACTCGTTCCCAGCGCTTCTTGTTTTACATTTATTGACTTTTTCGTCTGTTTAATAAGCCCCCGGCTCGAATAAGCCTCACCCCAAAATTCGATTAAGCCTAGAATAATAAAAGAATTTAAAATATAAATTAGTCAATAAATTAAAACAATCAAAAATAAAGGCAGATTTCCACTAGGTGGAAAAGTCCGCGCGAAAGCCAACGGAAGACACTCCATCGGCAGAAACCAACATCATCGTGTGATCTCAATTTCTACCAACGAAACGTCCTCTCTCGCGAAAACCTCCGTCCAGTGGAGCCCGCTTTAATGAATGTAAAAAAAGAAGTAAAAAAATAGAAGTGCAGTCGCACAAGAGAACATTTGGAGAAGGCACAAAACTAATACTACCCAGTGGGCACTTAACGCCGGAACAACGTCACAGCAACGCCAAAACGACGTCACGACGTTGTTTTAACCCTGTTACAACGTCCTTCCGATAGAGTAACTATAAAGGAAAAAAGGATTAGACGATCTGTATTAGATCATATCAAGTTTAAATTCGAGAAAGAACAGAAATCTAAGCAAATGACCAAACGAAGCAAAACGGTTAAAGCAACGTCGAGGCCGCCGACTTAAACCGATTGATCATCGTGTGCCCACAGATTAATATAACGAGTATAATGGAAGGCACACCATGGCCATAACAGTCATAACAACGTCAAAATCGAGTGACGTCGATACAGTGCTATTATGATGTCGGTCGGCCACAGTGTGCCCCCAGAATCTTAAGAAACATAAAAGGAACTTTATTATTTAAAATGCAGATTTATGAGAGTACCTGATCAGTTGCTTTGCGAACATCAATAGGCAATTCATTGAATGTTTTACCTTCGTTGAAATAAAAACTTTTCTTTGCCGATTCGATATGAACACTTGGTAGGCAAACCAGTATATCAATGTTGCGAGTTTGAATAGTAGTGTTTGCATATTCGAAATAATTCAGAAAATTTTCGCATACGTCACCTTTCAGGCATCTGTAAACGTAAGTGCAACATCGGTTTTTGTAGATTGTTGAAATGGATGGAATTTCTTTAACGCCATTCTAAAATAATTCGACATTTAGTGTGTCATTTATTAAAATACCGAGAAATTTGTAGGACTTGGTTTGATTTATGTATACGTATTGATGAAGGGTAGGGGGGATTCCGCTAGTAAGTGTGATTTTGGAGGTTTTTTCAGATTTTCATATGAAAACACGGGATAGAACAGAAATTTAAACGTTTTGAGACATTTTGTCATTTTTTATATAAAATATGTGATTGGGAGGTTTTTTTATATTTTCTTATGAAAACGCGGGATAGAACAGAAATTTCAACGTTTTAAGACATTTTAACATTTTTTATGTAAAAAAGTGTGATTTGGAGGTTTTTTTAGATTTTCATATGAAAACGCGGGATAGAACAGAAATTTAAACGTTTTGAGACATTTTGTCATTTTTTTATATAAAAATGTGTGATTAGGAAGTTTTTTAGATTTTCTTATGAAAACGCGGGATAGAACAGAAATTTAAACTTTTTAAGACATTTTAACATTTTTTATATAAAAATGTGTGATTGGGAGGCTTTTTAAATTTTCGTATGAAAACGCGGAATAGGACGGACACTTTTTTGTTTTGGGAAATTTTATCATTTTATATATAAACTAGAGCCTGCAGCAGCCACTTCTTACCATGTATATACGCACGATTTATTTATTAGCAACTTCCGATTTTTTGTCAACTCGGATGGTGTATATTTTGCTGTTATTCGCTTTCGCGAGTCCAAAACAATTGCATTTCAAGAGCATCAATTTTTGCGAATGGATAGTTTTAGAATTTTTCGTGAATGGAATATATATATTTAAAATAAAAATCAATTCTGTCGATACAAGCATAAATTTAGAGCTACCAAAAGCGAATCCCCTCAGCTCAAGGTAATCGCTCCCCCCCCCCTAATTCCCTTAAAATCCAATTTCCCCGCGAAGGAACTTGCAGAAGTCCTTCTTGCGGAAACGGGATAAAAGTCGAATACTGTAATATAGAACGGATGAACCAATTAATTCGTTAACCCCCAACCCTCAGTGGAACATGGGCTTGATCTTTTGATTGTTAGATTTTTCTGTTTTTTCGAGGCATTTTCTTTCGGTATCAATGGAATTTTTAAGATCTACCTACACTTGACCTAATAAAAACAAGAATTTATACGGTGATTAGCAGTATAATAAAGTCAATATTTCTTTACATCAACCTTTTCTTTATACCAAGAGTTTTCTATTAGTTTCTATTATCAGCCATTATTCAGTTACAGCCCTCCTTAGTTCAACAGTCAATACCGCAGTGTTTTCATTCCTTTTGTTTTTATCTTTTTGCTTTCCTTTTATTTTACTACTCTATTGTTTTTTAACTCAATATTTTAGACTAATTTTTTAGAAATGTAAATAAATAAAATTTTATAACGTCATATTTATATTAGAATAACATGTACTCACGCAGGATATAAAAAAATGTGGAGGAAAACAAGCACAATAAACAAACATTTCAGCAAAAAACAAGCATTGGGCATTGATTTTACATGATTTTACTCGGGGTGAAAAAATAAAAATATTGGTTACACGAAAAATCATGCCAAATTCGCCCCGGGACCAAAACGGGGTGAACTCACCCCAGGGTGAAAGTTTTAGCATGTATATACTCTCAAGACTTTCACAGTAGCCGAGGTGAAATCATACGTGTAACTGGCCCCTTAGATGTCTAAATCTATCATAATTTGCCGGTGTCATTAAAAAAAAACGTTTGCTAAAATTGGGCTAAAATTTGCGAAACTCACGAAAGTTTCTGCTCCTAAAGAATAAACATCAGAAACGAGGATGCAAAATCAGAATACAATTGTAAAGCTTTTGAAAGAAAAGAACAACAAGCACTAAGTGAATTACCGCTTATTATTCCTTGCTTTATTTAGTGTGTCATTTATTAAAATATCGAGATATTTGTGGGGCTTGGTTTGACTTCGTATTGATGCTACAGTTGCATAGGTAGATCGTTTAGTCGAGATAATCGAATGCTGGTTCTAAAAATCATAAATTCTGTTCTACCCTTTTTTAAGTTAATCACATTATCTTCTAACCAGCAGCATGTATATTCATGTGGGTGTATAGCCCAAGATGCGTTTATACACGTTTTTTTAAATAACAAATACGAAATTTGTATGACAACTGCGGTAATACGTAACAACACATC
>JAULBZ010007698.1:0-11277 GCA_032360805.1 Neoturris breviconis | reverse complement strand
CGAAAGCCAAAAGAAGTAATTCCATCGGTAGAAATTGACGTCCCGTTATGTGTGACGTCAATTTCTATCAATGGAATATCTCCTTTTGGCTTTCACAGTAATTTTTTTACCTGGTGAAAATCAACCTTGAGAGGTCACAGTAAATTAAATCAGTTTCTACCCGATAGGCCAAACATTGTTCAAAGTCCGCAGTAAAGACGCTGGAACAACGTCGTTCGTTTTTACTGACGACTTTGAAATAGTTCCTGGATAATTCAACAGAAGTTGACTTAATCCTATTAGTAGGCTTTTTAGGGCTCTGTAACACTGGATCGAATTCAACCACAAAAAACTAACTAATAACCAAATAACTAAACTTTGTGGAAACATTCATTTCGTGATTTCAAGTAACTTGACCAAGTTTTATGCTACAAGGATTATCCGAACACAAGTTATGTCCAAATAACGAATTGATGATTTGCAAAAGATTTCCCACTTTAAAATAGGTAGTTTCAGATTGTGACCCAGAAATACTGATCAGAAGAAGATATGACGTTAAACGTTTTAGCATATGTGTGTTATAGATTTCTCCTAAATGTTGGACAGTTTCAGCACGATGGCTACAGTGATTAAAAAGTAATACAGCGCAATATGGTAAGGGGTGGAATCCAATCCAATTTAATTATTAAAGACGCCATTAGCTTCCACCACTAGGGTAGGATAGCCAATTCTTTACAGATCAATTGAGGACAATCTACAGCTTAGTCAAATAGATCAGTATAGGTTAGTTGACCGCAATCTGAGGCTCTTCTTTACTTAGCTTCCACCACTAGGGTAGTAGGCCAATCCTTCATAGATAAATTGGACTTGTTACACCAACATGCTGATAATCATTTTACCCCCCACATATGGATGGAAGCCTGACCAAGACATCTTACCGGAATTTGAAGCCGGCACTCTGAAATGACAGTGGAACGTATTTATTATACTATGGTGCTCTAAAACTATATATAACTATTACCTCATTTCACTTGGTGTTCCAGCTACCTATAACGTATAAGGAGTTTATATCACATATCACAAACACGTCTGATTGGTCACGAGTATGCTTAACACATCGTGCTTCAAAGAGCATACATTTCTAAAGAACAATGGCGATAAGAGTCTTGAGAAGAAAATTGTTTATAATGATTAGTTTTAAAAAAAACTATATGGTTCAAACAATCACGTGATATAAAACCAATACCTTGTGTACCTTTTGCCTACTCCTAACTTTAAGCAATTTTTCATTTTGGAAATTCTGACTCATCATGTCGTCATCAATACTTTGCACTGTACGATTCCGAGATCTTGATAGCTTTTTGTGGTGTTCACATCTTGAGCAAGTTCTGTTTTTTACTTCATCTTTTGTTGTGATATCTACCTTCTTTAGTGCTGGTAACCGATAGGATACTGGTGATTCCATTGTTTGGTGTGAATATGTTACCTTAGTATCTCAACAAATAAGTACATTATTACAAGACGTACCATAATCAAATGATTACTTAATCGCTATATTGTCAGTCTCGCCTAGTCATGGTGTTCCATTCATACTGATACCAAGAATAAACGGTAAGAAAAAACACTATCGATGATACATAGAAAACGCTATCCCAAGTAAACGCTATCCCAAGTAAACGTTCGTATAAACTTAATTACTTATTTTATTATAAGGTAACAGAATATAAAAATAAGATATTAAACTATCGTCTTATTAAAGGTACGTAATCACAATGTTGCAGCTAGTTGTTAAACCACGTCAAGATATAGTGGAATCAACGTTGATTCTAAGACAGACAAATTGTACGTAAAAATAATATGACGTGATACAACTACAGCATCTACTATATATATATATAGACACTATACTAAGAAAATCTCCTCCAAAGGTGATGTCCCACAGTTATATTCAAGCTTGTTTTGAGAACCTCTCCAAATATGCATGAGACTGAATACAGATTAAAAAGACAGGAAAAAATATCAAATTTTCACACCGTAATTTTAGAACTTTGCACAGTTTGACAGTTTGTGAATATTAAATGCTTACGTGACTTTAACGCTAGTAAAAACAGTAACATGATCCCATGTTATGAGGCATGAACTCTGTTTTGTAGCTAATAGCAACTATGAAAACAACCTTTATTGTATTGTAATAAAAAGTTTGGTAACCGGAGATTTATTACCTTTTATCTATAGTGAACGATGTTCATCAACCATTTCATGTTTCATCCAATCTCTAATTTGAGCAATATGTCGAATGAATGGTTGTAGTTTGGATGACGTGCTGGATAGGAAGCAAAACGACTATCTAACATTTCATCCAACTCGTCCTATATTATCCAGCTGGTTGGTTGAAAGAACTTCTGTCGATGGATTTCTTTCTTAGTAAGGCACTTTCATACATCTATAAGGGAGGGAGTATTAGTGCCATATCAATAATTTGATCTTAGGTAATAAATAGAAAATAAAATACGCATGAAAATACGTTTTTATAATTTTATAACGTGAAGTCATTATGAAGTTATCGTCATAATAAGAAATCAAATCGGGGGTTGTTAACATTAAATTATTTCTTGCCATTTTCACCATAATTAGAATAATCTGGTTCACAGTGGGTTTTCTTTCACCTTACGTATTTCTGTTCACAGTGTTTTCTTTCACCTTACGTATGTTTTTCAGGAAAAATGACTATTGAAAATACAGAAGACTGGGGTATATGTAGACAATAAGCTGAGACATATTGGAATTTTGGTCGAAAATTAAAAGTGTTTCGTTTTTGATAAAATATATATCTTTCAAAATATATATCTTTCAAAATTCGGATAAAAATACCGTTGTAGTATAAATTTAGACGATTAATTAATGTTTTTTGTGAAACTTGGTATATCATCAAACATAATGACGCTGTTTCCAAATCTGAAATTTGTTGTTTTAGAAGAAACTATAGACCTTTTTTTTGTATATGACAGTGATTCTCTTATATCTGTTTTGGAAAGATTCATCTTATCAAATAAATATCAATTGCTACCATCTTGTTTTTCATTAAAATATTTTAGCTGTATCATATCAGGGAGAGGAGGTCAAAATTGGCTGCAGTTATTTTGATATACAAAATATTTTAATGGCCGCAGGAAATCACTTGAAAATTTGTAACTTTTCCTAAGTTTTATTAGGTTTGCTATCGGCGAAAACAAATCGTTTCAGATATCAATTTTCCATGAATAGTTATATTTTGTGTAGGATTTGACAATTTACAGACCAACATGTTATTCTTTGAGTCTTTATCTTAATGAAAGATGCTGACGTCAACACTTCTGGAATGTTAGATTTATTTGTAGATATGGATCAATTAATATAAGTGCAAGTACAAGTTTTGTCGCATAAAAACTTACGTTTAACCCCCCTCCCCCGGAAATAGAATGGACACAAAATCGGAACCAGGATAGTGTTAAGTGATATTTGTTTTAGGTCTTATAATATATAGCAATCTGAGCTGTTAGCATCTACTTGTACGTAACATCGTTATCAAATACCACTATGTTTCGTTTGCTTTTATAAGCAATGTGTTGTTTTAAGGCCGATGCCGCCATTATTCGGATTCTGTCATGAACAGTCAGAAATTCTTATTTTTCGGTAATCGTGCAATTTTTTCACAGTGTCTTTTCTCTTTACTTTACCTTGAAATACAATGTTTTACTGTTTTGTATTGTGTTTCTCTAGAATACTTCCATCCTTTATGATTTTCAGACTGCAGAATAATAATTTAAGAAAATTTAAAAATGAGACGACAACGCATTTCCGCAGCCGCAGCAATCGCAAATATTTTGAACTTTGTAAATGATGAATCAGATGACGACGATAAAGATGTTCACCGGGATGATTTAGATAATTTAGATGATTTAGATGGAGATGAACCAGGTATATACATTTACAATCTGCTATTTCACTTATATATATACTTAACGTAACATTTATATATATCCATTTTATAAATCTGAAAGGTACGCGTTTCAAAGTTTCATTTTTAGATACCGTTATTTATTGTAATTTTCAAGTTTTTATTGTTTATTTTCTCTTCATCGAATTATTTTTAGAGAAAGAAGTTTCTAATGATGCAGCAGCTATTGGAAACAATGATAATGACAGTGACGAAGTAATAGCTAACCATCATAACTGCTACCCATAACAAATGTTGACATATCAGCATATCAAAGTCCAAGTCCATTCCATTGATTAGGTAATTACACACCAGTGGAGCTACCGTAAGAACAAAGTAAGGAATTTCCAAAGGTGACAGGATTACTCCTGGTGTTGTTTATAAATTCACAAATCAACAACCAAATTATTTACGTGGTCGTCAAAGAATAGCTTACATTCTACATGGGACATCTGGATCTTTTCCGGTAGCAAAAATTACAAATGAACCTGTTGATGCTTTCTCCATCTATATTACTGATGAGATGATATACTTTCACGGTGCAGAGGCTTTTTTCAGAAAGATATGGTCCTCCTATTTTCGGCGCAACTATGTCACGTAATAGATTCCTTTTTTAATTGCAACCATCTCATTTGACGACGAAACAACCCGTGCTAACCGATGGAAGCAATCGGTTTACTGCTATCCAAGAGCTGTTGGAATTGTTCAACAGCCAACGCATGACTTGTATCAGATGAAACTCTTTATTCGATGCGAACGCAAGTTGTTTTCTTCAAACAGTTCAACCCGAGCAAACCAACAAAGTATGGTTTGCTATTCAAGATGATAAGTGCAGCTCGGTACCCATACACGTTTGTAACTGCCCCTTATGCTAGAAAACCTCAAGAAGAGAGAGGTGATTATTATTTTCCAGGGACAGAAAACATTACTAAACATCTTATTGATCGTTTGGACGGAAAGCAAGCCCTTCGCGGAAGAAACATTTCATTTGACCGCCTCTACACCTCGTTCATGCTTGCTACCTGGTTATTCAAAGAGATGCACGTAACTTGTGTTGTTACTTTTATGACAAATAGAAAAGAGATACCTGCTGACCTGAAAAAAGTGGATCAAAGAGAAGTTTTGTCTTCTGAAATTTATTGGCAGGAACATCTAGTTTCGGGTAATTATGTCGTGAGCTCATCGACAAAGAAAAAGAAAAATGTGTTGATGCTAACTACCCTTAGACCAATTCTTGGAACCACAATTGACGATGGTAAGAATAAACCACCCCTCTATAAGTTGTATGATTTTACAAAGGATGGCACAGATATTGTGAATCAGCGTATGGGATTTTACAGCTGGTTAATGACTTCTTTCGCTTACATTGTGGACAAAGCGCAGGTAAACGCGCCAACCTTGTTTGCGATGAACCAGAAAAAGGATCCTTTCGAATTAAATGCCTTTGAATTTGGTATGGATGTTGTGTTTGGCCTTGTTTCTCCATTTCTGAAACAAAGAGAGAAATCAAGACTGTCACCAGTCATAAAAAAGAAAATGGCGTTGACATTAGCGATAATGAGGAATGATAATGAAGATGTCCTGGTTATTAGTTAAGACCGTTAATTATTCGACCCTTCAAAACGTCAAAAAAAGTAAGCGCTGTAATGCATTGTTGATGAAATGGCACCTGCTGAAAAGCAAAATTTGATATCCCTGGAAATATGACTGGTTAATAAAAAATTAGATGTGGTTGATGAGGTTTGACTATAATCTTATCTGACATAGGTTCTTTTAAAACTTTCAGGTTTATCTTTAACCAGATATGGGGGAGGATCATCTCTGCTTTAGCGAAAAATATAAAATATATTTTTATGTTTTCTTTTTAGGTCATTTTTTTTCTATATGCACCATCACATAGAGAATAAATACAGTTGCCGCTTGATAAGTGGACCCTGAAGGGACCAAAGAAAATGGTTCCACTTATCGAATGTTCCACTTATCCGAGGTTAATAGGGGCTTGTTAAGGCAAAGGGACCGAGGAGAGTGGTTCCACTAAACGAAAGTTGCACTTATCGAGCGGCAACTGTATGCACAAAATGAGTTTAAGAATTTGAAGTTTAAATTTTATCTGATCTCATGTTGGGTATACAAATTATAAAAGCATATTTACATGAATTTATATAGGCAACTACCTATAGGCGCCAAATAAAAAAAATTCTTTATTTTTTAAAGAGAGACGCTTGTTTGTCTAAAATTTTCTGTGCGAGCCGGCTAGCTGAGAAATTGCTGAGGTGAGATTTTCAAGCCGACTCGGCTTCTTGTTCTATATATTGGTTTCACAAGTTACAACAGTGCGGTAAATGTTTAATTAATTTCTTATTTCCTTTTTTTTGAAATAATGACAATAGAACGATTCACTTCACATTCACAAAAGGAATGATATCGAATTTTGTCGTCTTAAAGAAGAAGCAAAGAAGAAGATGAAGAAATTTCAGTCGCTCGATTAATATCCTCACTATCATAGTTTTTCCCTAACTGGAAAGTAGCTAAAGAAATAGCATTCCGTTTTGGCTTTGAAGACCAACCTCGTTCCCAGGGCTTCTGCTTTGAAGACCAGTCGATTTTTTAACCCAGATATTAGATATATTGTTGTAATTCGGGTGCTTGAATAGATCAATGCAAATGTATATTAACATATATTGTACCGTACTGCTGTGCTTTCGAAACATAGCGCCAATATCTCCGATATTGTTTATCCCGATAGGAGGAATAGAAAAGAACAATAACGTTAATAACGTTCCAAAAAAAGAAAGTGTTTAAATATTTGAGATACGTGAATGTGATATTTAAGAAATAATTTGTGAAAAAAGTGCGACAGCATGAATGCAAAATAAAACAGTATGCCATCACTTGTCCTTTCGCTTTCCGATTTCTGTGTTGTTTACTATTCCTGGCATGGCGTTATTTAGCTTTTAGACTCCGAGTCAGACTGTCTGACAATGTGTGAAGAGAAAAGGGTCGGAAAAGGGTCGGAAAATAATTTGTGCATCCTCGTTCCCATGCGAGGCTGTTGTTCGCCTGATTCTCGTTTTATCTTTCGGTTATCTTTTTACCTCAATTCTCTATTTCTAGGTCACGTGACCATATTTGTTTCTCATTCACGCTGTATAAGATTACGTATTCGTATTCGTGAGCCTCGTTCACACTGTGCGAGATCGAGGTTAGCTGTGTGACAAATTCATATAATGAAAGGAAAAATATTTGTTGCTGGGGAATTTTTTATATGAATATGTGAAAAAATATCAAGTATAAAATTTTAAAATATAAATATGAAAAAGTATTAATACCATTAAAGTAACCTAGCAATATTTCATTTAATTTCGCTATGATTGGAATTTTCTAAACACGTGTATCTTGTTATTTAATTTTACTATAACTCTTAGAAGAATTCGTATGGCGATAGATGAAGAAGAGTATCTGAATATTTCTAACCTTAATTTTTAGTTCTTAACTTTTTGAGGTCCCACTCTAAAAGTTTATTTTTGGAGCAAGCTCGTCCCCAGCACCTTTTATCTATAAGGTCCGAGAAAAATAAAAAAAAAGTCAAAAGGTGCTGGGGACGAGCTTGTTTTTGGAGGTAATATTCTCAATACCTTAAATCATGGAGACCAAGACTCAAGATAACGGTCGGACATCACCTGTGGATGAGTGTTTTTTGAGTACAGTTGTTTTCAGCTACAAAGCTAAAGCTGTACTCAAAAACAGTCTCCATACGTGATGTTCGACTGTTTTGATACTTATTCCATATAGGTTTTTCTCATGGTGTTTACCTTGACTGAAATCGAATCTGTTCTTAGTAGGTAATTATTTGTTGCTTCATTATTGACCAGATGAAATTACCTTTCTCAAGTGAAAATACTAGATTTTAGTTACACAAAAAAAATCTAGAGATATAAACATGTCGGACTCAGACGGATGTAAATTGAGATTTTTTTTGCAAAGTTATTCCCAGGTTTTCTTAGAAAATTTAGCTCAACCTGAAATTGCCTTATTTCATTCTAATATTTTTGTCTTATTTTTTTTTATCTTTTTAAAAAACCCTCCTGCTCCAAGCTTGTCCCCAGCCCCTTTTGACTTTTTTTTAAAAAATTTTCTCAGACCTCTGCTCCCAAATAAAATCTTTTATTAAAACCTTACTTTTACGACAATTATTGGGAAATGGCTGGTTTGTTTGGGTCCGCTGGTTTGTTGGTGATATTCTCCACTTTTATCAACCTCGTTCCCAGGGCTTCTTAAATTATCTAGTCTATCTAATTACCTGATCTATCTTACAAGGAAGTCTCTTTTCCAACTTTCTTGATCTTACTTACAAAGTCTAATATACCGATGGATCATCAGACTATATAGGACGAGACCTGCTGATTTGACGATATACAAGTCATTTTGTTCATGCATTATAATAGTAAATATTAAGGGGATAAAGGTTTCTTTGGTAGTCGTTTTTATTTATTTCTTTTGTGTCTAAAAATGGATTCATGAATTATAAATCTCAATCTCAATTGTTCTCAAGTTGTTTCTATTTTTTCCGACAATCTCAGCCTTACTGCTGTTATAAAGTATGTTCTTATATAACAAAAGTGTAGGTAGATCCAAGAATTGCTAATTGATCTGGCTGGAGATAAAATTTGATATGTGAAAACCTTAACACAGAACGACAGAAGTAAGCTGCAAGGAACACCTTTTTCAAATGGAATTCCCGTTCATCACAGCCCAGGACAAAAGTCATTATCTGCGCAGCACGCCAGCACAGGGCAGGAAAAACATCTTTGAAAGTGGGTATCCATAATTGAGCTAAGGTAGGACCTATTACGATTGAGTCCGACTGGAAAAAAAAATGGGGCTCTGTATTGGCTAACAATGCTATTTAGGATCAATAATTATTCTAAAAATACACTGAAATAAGACTAATCATTTTCTTCAAACAAAAACAAGCTTTTCAAAAAATTTACTCAGAAACAATGCGCGAATATTAATACCTACAAAATATACGCACATCCATGAATGCGCGAAAATCAGATCGGATTATTCCGTTCAGATTTTCGGGACCTCTATTTCTTGGAAATTGGCTAATCTCGATTAGCCGTCTTTTTTCGTGTGTTGTTTATGAATAAAGAAAAAAATAGTCGAGTATAACAAAATGTCAACAACATGTTTTCAGTTAAAAGATCTCAAGACGTAACGTGGCTCCAGGTCGGATAGCTCCCGACACTTAGAACTCAAATATCCCTGTCCCTCCCCTCCACTGTTCTACAAACTACTTAAGACAGAGCTGAGCCACAACACAAGAATCACGGTTGTTGTGTGTTATGTGTAATGAGATGGCTGTCGTCAAGTTCGTTCGTGTTCGTTCTAGTTTTTTTTTGCGAATGCCTCTCTGCACCTGGTGCAGACTGCTCATATTGTGTCATATCTCTTTTTATACTTAGCTTCTACTACGATCGAAGACGGTCCTGCTTTTCATGCAGTCAACAGTGCGTTTAGTGAGGAACTTCACAACGAGGAAGATGTCCATTTTTGTCTGCATATATCCTCGCTAAAAAATGTAAAGAAAAGTGTTCTTTAGAGCACTATTCCTCTCGTGTAGATGTAAACAAGTACAGCTACCATTAATTATGAAATCGAACGTTTATGTAATCTAAAGTAAAGAACCAGTCTCTGGTTTTCTTGTGCCTGTTGGCTTAAAACCTCTGGTGAAACCAAGCTGTAGTGTTAAAACTTTCCAGAACACATAGTTAATAATTTAGCATAATTATTTTTCCAATTACTTCATGATGACATCATCATTGACATTGGAAATCAAGTGCGCAAAAAAAAGGTTTTAGGTGAAAAATGTTTTGTTCCAAAACTTTACCAAAACGTTTTTCAAGCAAAAACCATAAGAATTTTCAATTTTCAATTTGTTATATCTTCTTCAAAATGCTTCTTATTCTTCTGAAAGTTTGGAAACAACTGATATTGGCTGCCGTTATGGTTTAGATTTAATGGAAAGTTTTATATAAGATTCGAATGAGTAAAACAAACTTCAATTGTGAAGCTGCTGAAGTGTTCCATATAGGGCGATCCCTCTCTAGGCTACTTGGCTAACTAGAATTATTATTCTTGTCCCTTGAGAAAATATACCCTATATATATGCAGTACAATTTTTAAATCTGACAGTAAGTTGTGATGGCTAGGAAGGAGAATCTTTTTTCGTTAGGAACTTTTATATACATATTTTATTTGTGTTGGTTTGTTGTGGCAGCTTTGTTGACTACTAACATGACAATGGATTGCCATTTCTAGCCACTCTAGTTGGAGCTGCACATCTCTCACCTATAAAAGCAAAAGGTTTTGCCATATTTCCTGTAACTATATTCAACTTGTCATGAGAAACATTCGTGGACGTTTTCTACATGTTTTGCCTGGGGGAAGAGGGGTATATATTGACAATTGATTTTCATATTTTTTTAACGGCTTTAGGCTGTTAAAGGGGTATACCCCCTTAGCAGTCATAGGAAATTTTTTATGATAAACTTATTTTGCAAGCAACCTCAAGAGCTAAACGTATACTTGCCCCCTGTAAGTTTTCTTCTGTGATTCACTTGTATTACCCAGACCCGAATTGCGCAAACTTATTTATAATCGGAAAATTATCAATGGTATCAACATCCAGGTCAAATATGTTTCTGATCTGAGCCATTTTTTGCATGTAAATTTTGGAATATTAAAAAAAAAAATGTATAGATGCAAGTGGTGATTATGAGACCAAACCTGAATATAACTGGACATTTCTATTATACTTTTGTTCAAAGTCGGACTTGTTACAATGCAATAACTTTCTTTTTGAGGCCATAATATGTTTATGTTTGAGTTTTTGTCAGTTATCAAGTATTCTGAAATTCCAGTTGATATGTGTTCCATAGTGTGCACCACCCCTCTGACCCTCCTGAAAAACTGATCCCCTCCCTATATAGGTTAACCCTTACCTAAAACTCAAAAACTGCAAACCCCTTGTTACATACAAAAAATCTCTTGACCCCCACCCCCTAAAATAAAAATTTTCAACATTATTATTTTACAGTAAGTGAAATAGTTAAGGAAATGATTAAAATGAATAATTTTAAGAGATAGATTGTTTCAAAATGATATTAGAAAAATCTTTTTTTCATGTACACAGTCTCTTAAAGTTTATGGAAGTTGCTAACAAATTAGATTTTTCTCTTTGGTATTAACCGAAACTCATAATGTAACAACAATATGTTGCAATCCTAAATGGGTCTACTCCCACCTAAAACTTCAGC
>JAULBZ010007697.1:0-11277 GCA_032360805.1 Neoturris breviconis | reverse complement strand
TATGTCATTTAATTTTTGATACCAGCTGCGTGACATGTAAGGCTGAAGTCACTCGCATTCACAGATGCTCTGGAATAAGAACGACTTCCCCTTATACATGTTAGGGCTGCTCTTAGAATTCTGTTATTCTGTTATTTAGGTACAATACAATGCCACTATTAGGGGAATAAGAAGAGTTTAGTGTAACGGATGCTTCAATCTCCCGTCAATATTTTAAATCTCTTTGTGGCAATGTTGGATTTACAGTAAGTGTCATTCTCTGTAAAACATTAATTTTATTCTTGAATATAGAAAGGTAGGTTTAATTGCCAACCGGTGTAGTTTACAGCATGCTTTCATGTTTTAAACAACATATGTTAGATGTTAAATGTTATCCACGCAATACTATATGACATTGAAAATGTTCTAGTGTTAAGAATCATTATTTAGAGCATTAATAGAGCTTAGTGAGACAGATTTTATGATTATTTTGCTCCGTTGTGATACAGAAAAGGCGCCATTTTGAAATTCGGATGCCGTGCTGACAAACATTTAGGAAGATTCCCTTTTGCTGACAATTGGATTTTTCGAAAAAATCTATATATATATAACAAATGATTATCTTTAAAGGTCGTTTTCCACTTCAAAACACTTTACGCCGTACGGAAATGGAACACAGAAACGGAACAACAACAGAACGGACAATTTCCCCTGGAACAACAACGGAACAAATAACTTTCTTGTTGTTATTACAAAAAAAAAAAAAAATCATTTTATTATTGAAATGTACATGATATTTGATTGGTTAAGAAAATAAATCGTGCTGTTATTACACAAAGAAAAAAACAAATCTTTTTATTTTTGAAATGTACATGATATTTTATTGGTTAAAAAACTATAAACATTGCTATTTGTTGCGCAGAAAGTAGAAAATTGTTCACTACTATTCAACTTTGGATTTCCTTCCGTGGAACGAAAAACTGTCCGCGGAACAGCCGCACATTCTCTTATACGCATGTGCATTTTCCGTTTTATTCCCGTTCCGCAGAAAGTTTTCTGATGTGGAAAACGGCTAGAAAATGCATAGAAAAAATTTAGTAGAGTAGAGAAATGGAAACTGGACTCTTTCTTCTTTAAGAATGGTTCAATGGGCCTTCTCTTACACAATGCACATAGCAAAGTTTCTTCACAGGCTGTCTACGTGCCTTCTTTCAGAAGATGTGAGTGAATATGTTTGGATATACATTTGAAATACCAATTTGTGATTTCCAGAGATGACCGGTACTGAATCTGTTAGAAACAATCTATTAAAACCACATATGGTGTTTTCAAGGTATATCCAAAAAATAAGGAGGGAATTTTTAAATGTAATGTAAAAAAACAAAGGCTCTGTTGATATATACAAACGGAATAGCTACAAAAATGTAAAGTTTGCTTAAAAACAGAATATTTATTTATACACAAAGCTCTCACAGTATTCTGTTTCTTCTGCAAAGCTGCGGGAGACATTATGAACAGATAACATTTATAATTTATCTAAATATCCCTCCTGCAGTGATTACATACTCTTATTTTAAAAACATAGACCAGTTACTCTCGAGTTACCGTCGAGTTACTGTTGCTCCCCCTCCCCCTCCCCCCAATGTAATGTTGGTCTTCATATTTGCAGAAAATCAACATTGAAGGTGAGGGAGGGGGGGAACCTTGAGATTTTTAACGATAATTTACATCTGTGATTGTAGTACAATGGTTACTATCACAGTGTCACAAAAGTGCTTCTACATAACGTACCATATGCCTAAATGTTTTGCCAGAAATATAGAATTAGTAAGAAGAATGCGGTTTTTGAACAGATCTTGAGTTTTATCTTTAGGTTTCTCGTAGTCCTGATTTTTGTGTGCTAAATTTTGTGGAAAGTGAACAGTTTTAAGGGCATATCATTGGTGGTTCCAAAGATTTAAGAGAAATTAATTGAAGTCAAGGGATACCGGGTATGGCAACACACATTTCAAATACGCAAATATACCGGACCGTTCCAGTTGGCACGCTACGTCTTATCATTGTCGAAAAAACGTCAAAAACGTCAAAAACGTCAAGACGTAACGTGTCAGTATCCCAGTAGACAAAAGATTGTTCAAACCGCAGTTAAGACGCAAGCAACGTTGTAAACGTTGTTCTAGCGTTTTAAATGCGGATTTTGAACAAGTGTTGTCCATTTGAAAGAAAGATATTAACTTTACCTTTGGTTGATTCCCAATAGATGAAAAATTTGCTGTTAAATTCCATTGGTAAAAATTAACGTCACGTGATTGTGACGTCAAGTTCTTCTAATGGAATGTCTTCTTTTGGCATTTCCAGCGAATTATTCACCTTGTGGGGAAATCAACCTTAACATAACAGTTTCCCGCAAGCACATGACGTCAGATAAACGTCAAAACAACGTTGTTTCGACCTTTATCCAACGTCGTGTGCCCACCGGGTTTTTTTTTAACAAAAGAACATCAAATTGATATCGATACAGTAGCACAATTCCCTATATATTTATACAATAGAATATTGAACACCATGAAAGAGATATACATATATATATATATATATATATACATATATATATAAGAACGAGTAAGAAGTATTTGATTTTTATATATATATCAGAATACATACACTCTGAAATAGATGCACATTGTATATATATATAGTTATACATATTAAAATATCTATACACTATACGTGTATGTGTTTGTGTAGGTAGTAACGCAATGGTGGACAGTTATAAATCGGGTGGATTAAATATAATCCTTTTAATCATTTCACAGTGAAATGCTGTTTATAATTCACAAACAAATGGTTTAAATTAAAATCTCATTTATTAAATTATAGCACGTAATTACAACGCATTGATGAATTAAGGCGTGTGATTGGTTCATTGTTTCACTGTGTGTGTTGTATTGTGTTCATTGTTCTCATTATTTTTGTTACATTGCTGACGTTCCTAACTGGCAAATACTTTGTTTAAAATCCGCGTATAGACGCTAGAGCAACGTAGAAAATATTGTTTTAGAGTCCTTACTACGTACGGCCTTCCAAGATATTTCTGCTCAATGGGCTGCTGCTACACCTTAAAGTCACATAATCACCCTATTTTAGCCAAAATTCCAAATAAATAACATGAAAGCTTCTAATGTCAGTAACACATTCTGAAAATTTCATTCCTTAAAGACATCTATTAGTGGAGATACGACTGATTAAAGTTGTTTTGTATTTTTTATGCTAACTGTGTGGCAGACATATTGTTTGGTCAAACTTCATCGGTTTTTTGCATGATTACATGAAGTTAGAGCTAGTTCTTGATAAAATAATTGCTTATTCGACCGACTTTAACTGTGGGTAGGGAAATACGTTTAGACATAAAAAAAATTTCTTTTAAGATATATTTTAAAAAGATCTATTCCCTCAGCAAAAAAGAAGTTCTGGTTAATCAATAAATAGAACAATATGTGTCATACCGAGGGAAAAAACTTGTTCAAAGTCCGCAGTAAGGACGCTAGAACAACATCGTTCGACTTTTTTCAAGCGTCTCTACTGCTGACTTTGAACAAGTTTATAAGAAATGTAAAAAAATGTAAAAAAAACATTTAAAAGTATTACTGCAAAGAACTGACTGCAAAGACATGAATAAGAAGCCCTCAGTGAGGAGAATAAAGTACTATATCGTAAGTGTACATTATCTATTTAATGCCCCAATAAATGAATCGAGACATCATCGAGACATCATCGAGACATCATCGAGACATCATCGAGACATCATCGAGACAACATCTTCAGCAATCTCCACCGGCAACCTCTCCGCAAAAGAGGAAAGTGCGTGGCGGTCAGCATCTTTAGAAACGACTCTTTACAAACTACTTAGTAACTTGTACTTTAGTACAATAATTTCAAAAGTTAGAGATGGGAGATATTTCCCTCTGATCTGTACAGGGTTATAAAAGGCACAGCCTTTACTAGAGACGGTAGAGTCTGCACTATAGAAACTAAAGTAAGATCGTCTTAAAAACATAATATATTTTTGCTGAAGTAAATAATCCTTGGCATCATCAATAAATTTACTTTAGTCGATTTTATGTACTACCGCTTTGGTCTCCAGTGGGCAAAAACATGTTCAAAGTAAGCAGTAAAATCGCTTTAACAACGTCAAATGACGTTGCACCAATGTCTATACTGAAGACTATGAACACGTTTTTATCTACTGGGAAAAGCCTCTAATAACCGAAAGATCAATAATTACACATTTTAAGAATTCTAAGTATATTTCATCTAGAGTAAAAACATAATGAAAACATTAGCGGTGGGCTGCCACATAAAATTATAAAAAGCAACATTTGATACAATACGAAGGAGGGTGACTTGATTATTTTTATTTACATAACTGTATGTTTTTAATTTAACTGTGTCTTCTTCGTAGGAAATTTTTTTCCATAATATTATTAGTATCAGGAGGTCATGGCCATTATAATACTTGTTCAAAGTCCCCAGTAAACACAATAGAACAACGTTGAAATCTTTGTTCTATCGACTTCACAGCGGACTTTGAACAAGTCTTTACCCACTGGACTTTTTTTCAATAGATTTGATTTTATGCTGTAAAGAATAACAAAATGGAAGATCCCTCATCTATCAACACCTTCTTCATCATTGGTTTCAGTATTGTATTTATTTTTGGAGTTCTTGGTAACAGTTTAATTTGCGTTGCATTCAATCGTAATAAATCTGAACATCGCAATAATTTTGAACTGCTTATCTCCTACCTGGCTGTTGTTGATCTAATTGCAAGCATATGTAACCCGCTACTGTATCTTTATTGGCATATAACAAAACATGAAACGTGGCATTTTGGAAAATTTCTATGCAAAACTTTACCAACAATTAATGCAATTGTCATAAATATTTCAATTGGTACCATATTGATCATTACAATTGATCGTTGTCGCAGTATTTGTAAACCATTTAGACAACCCATTTCAAAAGGGAAAATAAGAATAGCAGTTTGTGTTGTTATCCTGGTTGCATTATTATGCGAAATACCGTATTTTGTAGATTTAACCGAGATACCAAAAGCGCATGTAACATTGGAATGTCATGGAAAGAACACATCAAGAGTTATAAATTCAACAAATGCGAATAATGCTACTGATGCATTGGTGTATCCTCCTTCTCTTAAAATTGTTGATAAAGCATTTACAGTTCCTGCTGTTTGTAATATAACAATAAACGATACTTTCACAGTTTTGAAATACTATCGCCTTGATCAAGATATGAATTTAGATTCAGTAGACAGATCTTTGTGTCAATTGCAATGTCAAAGATTACCTCCGGTTTGTGTGCCAATCGTGAAAGAAGGAAATCTTTATTTCGAAGTTATCACGGTATTTTCACGTGATGTTTTATTCCTCTTGGTATTTTTTATATCGAATTATTTTATATATAAAGATCTGAATTCTAAGGGCAAAAGCATGCCAGCCCTGAATCAGAAGCGAATATTTTCAATCTTGATGTCTATGGCTATTGTGTTTTCTGTTTTAGTTTTTCCGAAGGACATTCTATATTTGACATTTTCAATCTGGAAACTCAGAGGAATAGAAAAGAAACATAAACTTATAAACGATTTGAATAGTTTTTTAAAACTTCTACAAGTATCAAGTTGCATTGGAAATATATTCATCTATTCAAAATTGCATAACAAATATCGACAAGTATTGAAAGAATTGTTTCAAAGATTTGTTTGTACCAAAAAGGCCGATGACACGAGAGAAAGATTGCGTATGGCTGATGATAATGACGAAATCACTCATGTATAAATGGTACTTGTAGGAAGACTCATTTTTTAAAATTTTATTTGCAATAGTCGGAAAATTTCGCGCAATTGCCAGAAGAAGACTATCCATTGGTAAAAATTGACATAACACGAACAGGGATGTCTATTTCTACTAATAGAATGTATTGTATTTGCTTTCGCGCAGAACTATCCGCCTATTGGAATTCAAAATTTTATTGGCACAGGCATTCGTATTAGAGCCATTTTCTATTTGAGAGAATTTTCCGAACGGGCAGAAAATTACGCGCGGTTTCTTCCACTCAAAAAGGAAAAATCTATTTCCATCCCGATGCATTTAGAATATGGCTGCATTCCGCACATAATGTTTTGTTAAAAATTCACCTTCTTGCTGTTCAGTTTTGATGGCAGACGTTGTAGAGTGCCTTGATGTTTCTAAAATAGTGAACGCTAGTTTGTCGCTGAAAAGATTAAACTAAGTTCAACTGTTTTCTGCCAAGAATATAAAACATTCTCGCCTTCTTTTGTGTTTGATATTTTATATGTCTTAGTAAAAAACTAGCGAATACTGTCCCCGAAATTTACGTGCCCGCATCAAGCATTAGCGTCTTAAATAGCACGAAAGCCTGCCGAATGCGGCCCGGTAATTCTTTGTATTCGAACTGTGTATGGCCATAAATGGAAGTACACAGTTCAAATACAGAGAATTAAGTACAATATTCGGTAGGCTTACACGCTGTGTCATACTTTATCGGTAGAGTCTTATGAGCTTACACATTCGTCAATATGAACTTTTCGTCAAAGAGAAGTATTAGCTGATTTTTTTTCTTGTTATATGTAAAAATGTTAGACAGAGCGATAGGTATCACATTGTAGCGATACATTGTCTCGCATTTATATTCAGGCAATGCTCCCAAATTGCTACCATCTTAAGAGCTGATATCGTTTGAATCCATTTTGAAAGACTTTATTTTGTATTCAAGTAATTATTCAAATTTTGATTGAGAATATTTTAAAAGTATGGATGCACCTGCCGTTTGGTTTTTTGGAGAAATTTCTTCATATGTATCAATTTAAGAAATTAACAAAGTTCTAATTTATTTATTCTCTATTGAATGCTTATCTCATTTTAACCCTATTCGGGCCGAGGGAGGGGTTAAAATACCCCAACCCTTCCTTCACTTTCCCCACTCTCATATTTTTTTCCATAACTTTTGAACACTTATGGCTTATGACTAAAGTTTTTTTTGGCACTTTTCACACTATTTATGGAGGATCATTTTGATTATCTTTTGTGGTAACTAGGTATAATTTTCCCGAGCAACCATATTTTTGATGATAAAAAAATATCAAAAAAATATTTATTTTTACTTTGCTATATAGTTTAGAACAAAGTATAGTTTAGAACAAAATATTTTTCACTTGTATTGCACCACCTGTTTTCCGATGATGACGTCATCATGAGTGATAACGTCATCAGGAAAATAATCATGCTAAAATGTTAATTATGTGTCGATCTTACCTTCTGAAAAGTTTCAACACTACAGCATGGTTTCATCAAAAGTTTGGAAGGGGGAAGGGGGCTATTTTAGCCCCCGCCCCCTTGGTTCTAGAATGCCTGTCATTATAATAAACGTTAAATGGCCAATGCACAGGAATATGTAAAGGTAACTAATCTTAAAAGAAAATATTACTGAATCATCGATCTTGCAATGAATTAGTTTCTCCTCAATACTATAACCGTTGTTCCCATACAATAGTAGTTAAACTAATTTACCATATGGCAAACCTGAAACAGGTCATCGGAAACAGCTCCTTTTATATCATAATTCTCATGAACTATAATAACATTCCCTTTTTTCCAGGAATCTGAAAAGTGAAAAGTTATCGCTGACTTAAAAATCGATCTTAATGGCCTGATAATTGTATCACACATTTGGATCACTTTGAAAGAAATTTTATCGTCACCGTGCGCTTTACTTAAATTCAAGTCCTTAATCATTATGGACATGTCGGAAGCAGAAAAGACAATTCCTTTATATGTTTGATTTGGAGAGTACCATTTTCTCTCAGAGGTTTGACAAATACTTGGTCGTAATTTGCGTTCTATTATAGTTAAAGGGTATCCTGATGAGTCAAATATAGACAAATGTCGCCTTCCCATAATCTTGTCAGTTCGTAATGGTACAAGTTTTTACCTGAGTTCTGTGGAGTCGTCAGAGCCTACATAATCTCTCAAATAAAATATGAGGCAAATTGCAAATTTTAACAAGCAATATACACCACAAGTAAAACATAACTAATTAGAACGACCTCGGGAATACCCAAGAGATTTATCTCAAAGAGTTATTGAGTAGCCTTGAGACGTAGGGCTTAGGATATTAGATCTTTTTACTCGACAAATTTTATTGTTTCTAGCAGCCGAGTACCGGATCTTTTGAGCAAATTTGAATTTCCGCTCTGCTTGACTTGCTAACCAGATTCTGAGGCGTTCTGTCTTAGTTGAAATTCCATATATTTGCTTAAATTCCGCTTTGTTTCAAACTTTCTTGTGGTGATTGTAGACAGAACCCATACAGTTGTCCTTGCAATGCTTCTTATAGCATGACAGACTCAAGATGTGAATATCATAAGATGTGACTATGAGAATGCACATTATCAAAAAGTGGGATTATGTACATAGGCTAGAAGAAGGTAACTATAAACACAGACTATCATACGAGGTGACTATATACACAAAATGCGCAGGCTATCATAAGATGGTGGTTATTTGCACTATCTGTCATAAGAGGTACACAGTCTATCAGAAAATAATATATATTGACAACATATATTATATTTCTGCTGGAGCAACCTCGTTCCCAGGGCTTCTTCTCTCTTGACGTTTAACGCTATGAGAAAACAAATTTTTCTCATAGCGTTAAACGTCAAGAGAGAAGAAGCCCTGTGAACGAGGTTGCTGCTGGAGTAAATAATCTTTCACATGACATTATCAATAAATTCAATTTAGTTGATATTATTTACTATTGCTTTGGTCTCCTAAAAAGCCTAAACCCAGTGGGCAAAAACATGTTCAAAGTCAGCAGTAAAGTCGTTAGAACAACGTCAAATGACGTTGTTCTAGCGTCTATACTGCATACTTTGAACATGTTTTTGCCCACTGGGAAAAGCATGTAATAATAGAATAATCAATAATTACACATTTTAGGAATTCCAGGTATATTTCATCCGGAGGTTACAATGCACCTGCCATATAATGAAAACATTTGCGGTGGAGTGCCACAGAAAAGTAATTATAAAAAGAAACAATTTGATCCGATACAAAGGATTATATTTACTAAAACCTAGGAGGATGGAAAGATTCTTTCCATCCTCCTAGCTAAAACGACTCTATGTTTTTAATTTAACTGTGTCTTCTTCGTAGGGAATTTTTCGCCATAATATTATTAGTATCAGGAGGTCATGGCCATTATAATACTTGTTCAAAGTCTCCAATAAACACAATAGAACAACGTTGAAGTCTTTGTTCTATCGACTTCACAGCGGACTTTGAACAAGTCTTTACCCACTGGACTTTTTTTCAATAGATTTGATTTTATGCTGTAAAGAATAACAAAATGGAAGATCCCTCATCTATCAACACCTTCTTCATCATTGGTTTCAGTATTGTATTTATCTTTGGAGTTCTTGGTAACAGTTTAATATGCGTTGCATTCAATCGTAAGCAAAAACCTGTTCAAAGTCAGCAAAATAACATTACAACGTTGTTCTAATGTTATTTTGCTGACTTTGAACATATTTTGCCGGTTGAGATGTATCAACGTTGATTTGACATCGTGTACCAATAGGGTATTTGCTTTCATTTTAAGGGCTGGATTACCCCCGCCCAACTAACCCTAAAGCTTGATTTCCACGAGGCGGAAAATTCGCTGCGAAAGCCAAAATAAGATATTCCATTAGTAGAAATTATTTTCACACGCCATGTAACGACAATTTCTATAATCTCTTCTCTTTGGTTTTCACAACGAATTTTTTTACATAGCTACAATGATACTGTTACAAATGGTGAGTAACTGTGAGAACGAATGAATGTAAGAGATTTTGTTTACGTTTGATATATAAATCATGTATTAATAGTATAGAGATAAAGTGTATTTAAAAAACTGTAAACAAAATCTTTCTTCAGTATTTGAAATAAAAAATGTAAAGATATGACAAGAACCTAAGCTAAAACACATCATTCTATTTTGAGTTTATGCGTAGATAGGGTTGATAAGCTTGTGGAAAGTGTGGAAACAATATTTTTATTTGTTCGATAATTAACGAGGAACGCATACAAATTAAGTTATCGTTACTTTTTCTTTGATTAACAATTGTAATTATTAAAAATGGTGGAATATTCCTCTATCAACATCTGCCTTATATTTGGCTTTTGTATTGTATTTATTTTTGGTTTTCTTGGTAACAGTTTAATATGCGTTGCATTCATTAGTAATAAATCTGAACATCGCAATAATTTTGAACTGCTTATCTCCTACCTGGCTGTTGTTGATCTGATTGCAAGCATATGGAACCCAACATTATATCTTTATTGGCATATAACAAAACATGAGACATGGCATTTTGGAAAATTTCTCTGCAAGATTTTACCAACAATTAATGCAATTTCTATAAATATTTCAATTGGCATCATCATGATTATTACAATTGAACGATGCCGAAGTATCTGTCAGCCATTTAAACAAGTTCTCTCAAAACTAAAATTAAGAGTAGCAGTTTTTTTTGTAGTTATTGTTGCACTATTATGCGAAATCCCATATTTTGTAAATTTAATTGAAATCCCAAAAGCTGAAGTGGCATTGAAATGTTACAGAAACTACAGCTCAATTGATACGAACAATACATATCAAAATTATATATCTCCTATGTCCCAACATCCTCCTAGAACATTTGTCGATAAAAAATTTCAACTGCTCGGTGACTGTGCAATAATAACAGTAAACGATACTTTTACTATGCTAAAATACTATCGACTTGATCAAGGAATGAGTTTAGATTCAATAGACAGATCTTTTTGTCAGATTCAGTGTCAGAAGTTACTACCAGTGTGTGTACCAATCGTGAAAGAAGAAAATGTTTATTTTGAAGTTATTCTGGTATTTTTACGAGATGCTATATTCCTACTGGTGTTTTCTGTGTCAAACGTTCTTATATACAAAAACCTCAATACTACAGTCAACGATGGGTCCCTTCCAGCTTTGAATCACAGAAGAATTTTTACAATCCTGCTGTCTATGGCTATTGTATTTTCTGTTTTAGTATTTCCAAAAGACATTCTATATTTGACCTTTTCAATCTGGAAACTCAGAGGGATAGAAAAGAAATATCAATTTATAAACGATTTGAATAGTTTTTTAAAACTTCTACAAGTATCAAGTTGCATTGGAAATATATTCATCTATTCAAAA
>JAULBZ010007696.1:0-11278 GCA_032360805.1 Neoturris breviconis | reverse complement strand
GTTCTAGTTGAAGATTCCTCGTTGTTGAGAATAATTCTTTGTTACATGGCCAGCTTTGGCGGGAAAATTTTGAGCTCTACAAACACGTCCGACTCCGATGAGAACGAAAGCTGACTGACTTTTTTGTAGTGTGTGTAGTTAGTTGTTACTTTTATTGAATTGGGATTGAGAAAACGGAATTTTAGACTTCCTATGAGAATTTGACCACATTCACCTAAATATTGAGGCAAAAGTTTGAAATAGTTAACTCAAAAGATAATTTGATCACAATCACATTTAGACTTATATTTTATCTATGAGATTTTGACCATGATTTGTTTGGGATCCATTTTGTATTTTTGAGAATTTCTTCCTCAATTTTTAAATAAAATAACTTAAAGATAACTATAAGATAAGAATTGAATCCTTCTTATGTTTTTGAGAAGCTTCCTTAATTAAATGTTATTTGGACTTAAAAGATATTAAGAAATACTTTTTTCTATGAACCTTTGACTAAAATTTTTTTGACAGACATTTCTCTCCTCAATTATTTGATTTTGGAAAGCTTCATTCTTCAATTTTGAAATAAATATATAATGTGAACATTAGAAAACACTAAGGACTATAAAAGTTTTATTATAAATGTGATGTTATGATAATGAATTTATATTTAATTATTCCCATTGTGAATTAGTAGAAAGCATTTTATTATTTTATAATGAAATGAAATTAATTTAAGAAAGTGTTTCCTATGTTGCATTGTTATACTTATTATCTTAATTTTAATTTTAACAATAGATGATGAGAACCACCATTTATTAGATGTTATGTATGTATAGTTACATGTCACAAGTTCACTGCTAATGGAAACCATGTTTTTATTAAAGTGTATTATGTTTTTATAGTCCCACAACACAACATAAATATATTATAAATTAAAGTATACTTTTTTATACATTTAGGCATAAGAAAAAGAATATAAATTCCCCAATAGAAGACAAATATAAATTATATAAATTAATATTATAAATATATATTAATAACACCCCCTGTTATTAGACGCCTTACAATATATGAATAATTTCTTTATGTTGGGTTTAAATTTTGCTCAGTTTGGCAGACACATTTCAATAATGTCGCTTGGATTTATATGGGTTCAGACTATTAAAGATATTACACGATGTTAAAGATATTAGCCCCTCACTGATGTTCAGCCTTATGATGAATCACTGTAAGAACATTCAAATGCCTTTTATTCTTATAACTTTGAATGTGCTGACAATCAGCAAAAACCTGGCATGTATCTTGCTACTTATGTGAGATGATTAGCTTTAATACAGTGTTTGAAATAAAAGCAAGGAACCACTATATGGAGGAGTAATAGTTAAGCAATGATTACTAAACCTAAAAAAATCCCTCCTCCACAGTGATTCTTTTGTCTCTTTCTATTATAATATATATAATATGTGTATTGTTAGTGTACTTTGAAGAATAACATTTATTTGTTTATTAAGTATTTATATCAATGGTGGTTATGAGACAGTGTTCTTGTTGTCTGGTAGTGATCAAAAAATACATGTATTCAGAGGTGATGTAAGTAGATTTAAACCTTCCACTCAAAGCAAATTTAGTTACATATCTTTAAGCTAAATGTAACATTTTACCCAAATTGTTGCCATTTTGAATGGTCATAATGACATCATTGAGTCATAACTGGTTAGTGCTTATTTCCCTGTGTATGGCAACTTTCTCAATCGAAAAATATAACACTCTCCTATCCATTCCTTGATTAGTTTGTGCTGTATTTTAGGATCAGCAAAACTTTGAAGAACACCCATGCGGAAAATATTTTCCAGAATTTGTAGACATCCCTGGCAGGTAACATTTTTACAAATTTATTTCCGAAATTTTTTCTTGTACCTTAATCAATCAAAACGTCAGTGGCCTAAATAAGAGTAAATAATCACTGTGGAGAAGTAGTTCTTTAGCATATTTTCAGGCTATAAAGTCTGAGACTATGCTCAAAAACCCCTCCTCCACAATAATTATTTACTCTTATTTGGACCAAGATCACCAATATTTTTTCATAAGAATATAAATATTGGAATTGCCTTTTCCATGTTTATTTAGTAATTCTTTGTAAAGCTACAGTATTTCTCATCATGAAGATTGAAATATATTTTTGCCTTTTAAACATTATACTGAATAAGTTTTTGCTTATTTTGTCATCATTGATGAAGTTTAACTTTGTATGTTTAGGGTTATATGGATGGATGTGAAAAATTGTGATTCTTATGAACGTGTGTCTGTTCTTGGTTGTGATAATGGCTATGTACAGGTCAATTTAACAAATGTCATAACTACAGGTATACACCTTGTTTTGATCAACTTTCACGACTGCAGGAATATTTTTGTTTTTTCCTATTTGTGATAACAATTAAGGTTTGCTGATTTAACAAACTTGTTTCGTGATTGTATTTGGTATATGTTGCTTACCAATTGGATTGTTCTTTATCAACCTCTGTGTTTACTTCTCACTGTTTTGAAAAGCTTTTTAATTAAACAAAATCTATGTTCATGGTTGAATATTTTCTTTAAATAAAACGTACTTAATTGACTAACATTGTAGACAAAATTATGCCTACATGTGACCAATTTGATTTCAATCAACTAAAATGCGAATGGAACGTTAAGATAAGATTCAGTTAATACTAATCAGTTTTACAATTTATCCAAATTGCTACCCATGCAAAGTTTACTAAAGTTTTTAGTTTGTCTTTAGATATTCTCAAAACATGGGTACTGCCAATGGATGGTCCAATCTCTTCTGTCCGATTGTTTACATTAGCTACAGACAAAGATCAGAATTATAAAGAAAAGAATGAAACTGTTGGTATGGTGATACATCAGCAAACTGCATTGGTTACTTCATTAGAAGCAGACCAATCAATTGCAAGATCGTCACACTCCCCTCTACAAATAAGACAATTTTTGATTATGTTTTTTATCCTTTAGCTGAATACTATTCTCCAAAAACACTCCTACACATAGATAGTGTCTAGCAGTTATTTCTAGCTTTACTTTACTACAAATTTTCTGTGTAATTCGCCTGAGTTTCGTTTTTATTTATTGAGTGATTTGTTTTGTACTGCATGTATAAGCTGAAGCTTACCTGTATTGATTCTTTTATGCTCAATGAAATTGCTCTCTTTAATTATTGAATAACAATTTGTTTCTACACTACCTAAGGGAAGTCTGCTGTTTGAACATTCCTTACTGGAATGTGACCCATAACAGTACTTGAGAACAAATAATCATTGTAAATGATTATTATAAATCCTATAAATGACAATCTACGAAAGTAACCATCATAGTTTGATGGAGAAGAATCAATGATTTTGCAATTGATTGGTCCTACTAAATAAATCAACCAAATACAAATTTATTGATAAAAACTTCTTTGGGTTCTTAAAATCAATGATTGAATCGTAGTAAACAAAATATTTATTCGAAATTGTGGATTATTATTTCAGTTTCACCACGATACGCTTTATGTAATAGTGATGATTTGAATCTGCTAGTTACCAGTGCTCTTGAAGTGTCCGTGGTGTTCTTGTAAGTATGTTTTGAACTTTGGAAGCACTGTGGTTACCAGTGCTCTTAAAGTATATAGTGCTTCTGTAATTAAGCACTTTTTTAATTTTAAGAGTTCATGGCGATCTTTGATCGGATTTACAGTATAGCACTAATATGGGTCGTTCTACTTCTGTAATTATCCACTAAAGAAAATTTATCATATATCTAATGTGAATGAAGCTCTAGCCTAGTAATCAGTCATTTATATCATCTTCAATTGGTTGTAAAGGAAGAAACCGCGAATCCAGTTAACTTATAAGTTCGTGGGTAAACACTAAGTTTAGGGCATTTTTTATTTTAAGCTACGTTTACTTTTAATTTTATTTTACACTGACCATTTATATGAATCATAGGATACTCTGAAAACTGATTTTCAAAGAGAAAGATCGCCATCATTTTTTTGTATGTAATATTGCTTGAATTAAGAACAAATAATCACCTTGAGGGAGTTGGTTTTTGAATATTGCTTTAGGCTTTGTTCCTAAAGCTATGCTCAAATATCACTCCTCCATAGGGGATAATTTCTGTCGCCAGCAGTATTGATAGTGCGCTCTCATTGCGCAATCATCCAATCATCCTCTCTATTTGACCTTTTTCTATCTTCTAACCCAAATGTTTGCAAGGTTTCCTTGGCAACTCTGATCATGTTATTGGTTGACATCTCTTTTAGTTCTGAGGCTGCTTAGCAATCACGATTGTACTGAATCTTGTAAAGTTTCTACCAAGGTGACTAGGATAGCTTCTGTGTCATTATTTGTCATGTTTCTTGGAAAGCTGTCTTTGACCTGCAAGCTAAAGTTCGTGCTAGGGAGACTCTGTCTTGATTACAGTCTGGTATAGATGCATTTGTTTCATCTCGTAAATATCAAGCAAAACCTCATTCTTCACCATGGTTTTCTCCTCCCTATGCTGCTGCTATTTCTCATTGGGATCACTACTTTCACTTCCTCAACGGTCTAATTCTGATGTGAAGAAATGTCTCATTCTGCTAGAAATAACTGTAAAGGGTCATTCATGCAAAGTAAAGTTTTCTAATTAACAGATCTTTTGTTTATCATCTGGATTCTCTCAATCTATTCTTGGGTTTTCAGTATGGTTTTCGTTTTGGTAGATCAACTGCTGACATTTTAACTGTTATCAGTCAGCGCGTTTATCGTGCTTTGAATATCTCAGGAGAATCAATAACAATTGCTCTGGATAAATCGAAGGCTTTTGATAAGGTATGGCATGCTGGCTTCTACAAAAGCCCAAAGCTTGCGGTATTATTAGAGATAATTAAGTCTTTCTCTCAGATTGAAAAATAAGAGTTGTTCTCGGTTGTCAATCTTTCGACAGCTACTCTATTAAGGCTGGTGTTCCCAAAGGCTCAGTCCTTGATCCTACGCCTTTTGCTACATCTCTATTAACGACCTTTTTGGCAGCATCTTGAGCAAATTGGCTATCTATGCTGATGACACAACAGTATATTCGTATTTTCCCAAGACCGATGATACCTTTGACAAAGTTAAAATGGCTGCTGAGCTTGAAGTTGTTCAATGTACTGTTGTGAATGGGGGTGATAAATTGTCTGTGACATTCAATGATTCCATAACTTAACTTCTTTCAATTAATCGACTTAATCGACTGCTCTCCGTTACGATGAAGGGAGTTGAATATCCTGAAAACAATCATTTTCGACTTTCGGTCTAACTTTATCTAAAGACTTCTTCTGGAATACCTATATTAAGTCGATTGCCAAATCTGCAGTGGACATTTGTTCTTTCTGTCGAGCACGAAACTTTCTCTTCCCAGAGAGTATGCTATATCTAAGCAGGCTACTATCCGTCCGTGTATGGAATATTGGTGTCATGTCTGGGTTGGTGCCTCTTCTGTTTGTCTTTAAGCTACTTGACCGGATTCAAAAAAGAATAATTAATATTGTTGGACCTGATCTCTCATCAAACTTACAACCTTCATCTCATCTTCGCAATGTTGCTTAAAAGTACTTCTATGGCAGTAGGTCTGATGAATAGGAGTCTTTGACCCCTGCTCTAAAATATTTCATTCATGGGACTAGATATTCAGCTAAGCTCATCTTTCAACTGTACTGTCACCTTCTTGTAATAAACATTTTTTACCATTATCTTGCTTTCCACCTTCCTATGATTTTCAAAAATTTAAGCGTAATGTTAATCTTTGAACTTTGTAAATTGTCTTCTTCTTTTGTAGTTCTCTGCCAGGTAGCGGCCTTGATGCCTTGCAGAGAATGACTTATTAAAAATGAATTGTTTTCAAAACTAAATGTATGAATAAAGGTCCATGCTAGCCATGTTCACTGATTATTTTTTTGCTCTAGAAATATTAGTAAAAATGGATTAGATGACATGGTGATTCTAAACCAATCAGATCAATTTGATAGTGTCACATGTTCGTGTATTACTGATGTTGACTGTGATGGTAACTTTGAAATTATTCTTGGAACATATGGACAAGTAAGCAAATATATCTCATTGCTCCATATTTGACAACACAGTGGAGAAGTGATTTTTAACTTCGTACTATAAAGCAGTCCTCCACAGTGAATGTTTTTTGCTCCAAGAACTTTATCTAAATATATCATAAGATAAAGTTGATTACAATGACGCTATTACTCCATCTGATTGGCTACAGTGACGCTATTACTCCATCTGATTGGCTAAAATGACACTTATTACTCCATTTGGTTAGCTACAATCACACTATTACTCCATTTGATGGATTCCATTGATTTTTCTTATGCTAACGTTTACATTGATAATGAATCATTTCCTTTGGAGAAAACATCGGATACACGTCTTGAAAAAAGTACATATTATTTCTTTGCATGCTGGGTAGTTGTAATTGTATGGCTGATTTACACTTAGCCAAACGAAGACATTCCATTGGTAGAAATATTTTGCCTAGTGTAAATTCAACTTTATAATCGTACATGTAGTAGAACATAGAATAGAACCATCTTAAGAAAAGGAATTTCTTTAACAAACTAAATCTGTAATAACAGAAATTAGCTACTATCTTTCTATTATATAGGAACTATTGGTATACAAATGGTTTGCACCATCGAATGGTTTCAGTCACATGGTTCATTTTGACTTGGTATGGCAAAAAGAATTTTCAAAGCCATTGTTATCAATTCATGGTTTAGACTTGATGGGAGATGGAATGCAAGAACTTGTTGTAGTGTCACTTACCGGCGTTCATATTTTACAGGTACTTTCCCACTTTTAATCAACATTGATAAGGAGTTGTTTTTTGACTCCTAGGCAAACCGATGTCTTTTCAGATGGAAACAAGGCTTCCACTATTCCAGGATACCTACGAAAGACGATATAGTCTAGTCTCATAGGCGTTGATTACTACTTGGAGAGAATTTTTATGTTGCTTTCATACCACAAATTCTTTATATCTCGGAGTCCTATTCAATTTTTTCTTTAAGTATTTATTTTTGCGGTTGTACTTTTTTACGTTCTTAAAAGAAAGACTAAAAAATATTTGGCGTGGATTTTATTAGCCTACCAAAAAAAGTTTGGATGGGCTATTGCTATCACTTTGCGGCGTTGTCGTCGTTTGCAGCGTCCCGCTTTTCTTAATAAACCATGTTCCCGAAGTGATAGCATTTTGAAGTTCGGTACCGTGGCCTGGTACCGTCCTGAAATTTGGTTATGGCTTTCTAGGCAATATTACGAGACCGCTGGCGATTTTTTTTCAGTTTCGTCGACTCGTGACCGATTTACATTCATTTACCAAAATGAAAATCTATTTTTCTATGAGGCTTTGACCATGAATCTTTTTTGGCAGCCATTTTTTTGTATTATGGGGAAGCTCTCTTCTCAATTTTTTGAGATGATAAAAAATGTAAGTTTTAACATTTCAAGAATTGAAGTCTCCATTTTGATTTTGAGAAGCTTACTTCTTTATAACTTTTTATAACATTAATCACTTCAAATTAGAAATATAATGACATAATTCAACAGAGGAAGATATTTTTTATTCTTTATTTCTTTTTAATTTTAATGTCAATAACAGATGATGACAACCACCTTTACTTTATAAAATATTTTATTAAGTGTTAACTTAATGAATTAAGTGTAAGTACATTTAAAACAAATGCATTAAGTTAAAGTATGTTGTTTCTGTTTGACACGTACTTATTAATCACCTATGGAGTTCATGTCATTGGCTGAATGCTAGTGATTAGTCGGTATATAAAATCATTAAGTTATGAAATATAATGTGATGAGTCATAACTTAATAATTTTGTTACATAACACAATTTTAGTCCTTCAATCCAATAATAAATTCCGCTCTGAAGGTAAGTTTAAATGAAGTTACGAACTCTAATTAATGTTGTTTATTTTAGCACGAAATTGAACAAGCTGCAGATAAATTACTCGAAAAAATTATTCAAGCATTTCCACAAAAATCAACCGAAGAAGAATGTAATGAGAAGGATGATTCTGAACTTGATCAGGTTATAAAATCTATCTGTTCAACAAACAATGCATATAACCAAATCTAAAATATATGATTACAGCAAGTACGTTCCTTCATTACAAAGACCCGCATCATCTTCAAGTGAATTTTTCGACGTCGATCCGATCTTTGGTACATGCTGCATACCCTTTATACGCAACCGTAAAAAATACGTCTATAAAGGATCAATTATCGTTGAGTGATGGACGCAGGACACCATAGTTACAACGAATATCCGTGATTAAAGAACACGTTTGTAGAAACAAGTATTTTATACAAATAAATTATGAAAAAACAGAACGTTACGAAACCATTTTTTTCGGTTTTGCATAACTCTCATGAAACCTCAGCAATTGCCTTTGAAAGTAAAAAAAAAACATGCTTTTGATAATTACCTTATTCCTATTAGTTTTTTCCACCCTCGCCCCTCTGTCATAATCTGTTTCATAACGTATTGCTTATATGAATTTTTTCTTTTGACCCTATTAGGGGCAGGGGGAGGGGGATTCTGCCTCCCCTGCTAGTTTTTTAAGAATGGAAAAAGTATTGGCTCTTGAAATTTTATGACTTTTCCGCAAATTTTATATTAAAAATAGTTATAAATTTTTCCCCAGTTAATACTATTAATTGACACCCTTAGTGACCAATAAGATTGGGCAATATCATTTGAACTATAATTTTACGCTGATTAACAATATGTTAATATTTTTCATATTTCATTACTATATTACCCAAATTTTAATATTTAATTTTTGGTCAAAATCAACCAAAATCTGTTGACAATTTTGGCGCCTAATATAGTCAATAATAAGACAATACCAAACAAAATTCTACATCATTAAAAGTGTCATTTTCCGTTGAACCCCGATTACTCGAACATGGTATTTATCGAATTCCTCCATCTTTTGAATTACTTTCTTGAAACTCTTTTACACAATCTTGGTAATACCAAGGAGATTAATTTTCGCGGGAACTTATTTTTGCGAATAGACGCAAATGCGACTTTTCGCGGGAATTATTCTTTGTGAATAAAGATAAACTATATTTTCCGCAAAGCCCAACTTTGGATGGGAGTAATCACAACTACTCCGACAGGTAAAATGGAAACAATGTCATGAATATATATCTACAATCTCTCAAATAAAATATGAGACCAATTCCGAATTTTAACAAGCAATATACACCACAAGTAAAACAACTAATTAAAATGACCTCGGGATACCCAAGAGATTTATCGAGTAGACTTCAGACTTAGCTAAAGCTTAGGATCTTAGGTCGACAAAATTTCTGGTTTCTAGCAGCCTAGTGTCCATGCCCTTGGAACAAATTCGTATTTTCGTGCTGTTTTACTTGCTATTCAGATTTTGAGCCTTTCTGTATTGAACTAACATATTTTTGCTCAAATTTCACTTTCTTTCAAACATTTTGGTGGGAGATCGTAGTATGGTACATAAACTGTACGGAATAATGACATTAGATCAGTATGCAGGAGACAGGAGGAACGTGACAGGTGAAGAGATGACTGCGATGAGCTTGCTTAGTAACTTCGCGGGAACTAAATTTTACGAATTTGGCCAAATTCGCGAAACTCGCGAAAATTAAAAAAAATCCCTTGGTAAATACAATTAACAATATATAATTTGTGCAAAATTTCAACTTAGACAAAAAGCAATAAATTTTGATAAGCAAAACAAATGGCACAAAAATAAGAATTGTGTTAAAGAAGCACTCTCCCGCTATGGTCCGTGTTTGTTTACGTTCGATTTTTAAAAAGCAAAACCGATAAATAAGCCACACATTTTATCTAACATGGTCACAATATAAAGCAGACGAATATATACTAAAGAAACGCGCTAATAATGTAAACTAACAGAAACTTGTAGTTTTTGTTCTGCATGCCGTTAGCCACGCTGGGAACGAGGTTGACCTTGTCTCAAATATTTATGTGAGGGATGGTCTGGAAAATAGATTTTATTGATTTCTCGCCAAAATATGGCATTTGTCTTTGGTAATCAATTTCGAAGTAAATAAGTTGCTCGCACCTATCCACGACTGTGACTCTGAAGATATGAGTGATATGCAGCTACTCACCAAATATATTTGTTTAACCCTATAAGACCCGGGCTTTTTGGGGGTCTAATAACGCGGGAGGGGGGAGCGTACAGTGTACCACACCCCAATAACTTTCGAACTACTGCTCTGTATTACTTGAAACTTGGTCACAATATACCCCAGGCTTTCTACCTTTCGAAAATGTAACAAAAAATTGCATACGTATCATCATTTCATGCAGAAAGCGAGTATCCAACGGCAGTACCCGTGAAAACCTGACTTGGAAAACGAAAATGGAAATTTAGCTATAACATTTAATTATATTGTTATATTTGCTAATTATGAATGTTTTATCAATTATTACATAATAAAAAGCCGTTGTAATGCCTTGTAGACCAAAATAATACTTTTTTTAAAAAAAGTAGTATCAAAATAGTATTTTTTTAAAAAAAAGTTCCGGCCCTGAAGGTCAAAAGTGGCCCTAGGTTTAGTTTTGGGAAATTTTTTAGAAAAATCTATTAGCAAAAAAAATTCAAGCACAATAATGTAAAAATTCACTAAATTTGGACCTAATACGTTAAGTGGATCAGAAGTTATACAGAAATTTCGTGTAAATGGAACTACTTAGATGACACCATGCCGTAGAGTTCCCAACACTTACTTAAGTTAGATGTAAAGGTTTGTGATAACACTTGTATCTGATGTTTCTTGTAACAATGATTGCCGAAGAGGATGCAAACCTAGAGTACTAGGTGGTTAAAACATTGATAGTCTTTAGTGAGATATTCATATGTAATAAGAATATGTGTTTATAAGATATAGCTTTTTTTACGAAAGGCATTTGTTTTTTTGGAGCTGTTCATATGATTGAGGAATAATACAATCAGTCATATAAATTATACATATGACCAAGGAAGTTTAAACCTTCTTGATATGACGTAAGCGAAATTCGTGCGAAAATTTGAAATTTCAACTTACACAATAAGCCTTAAATTTGATTAACATGACAGAAAGCACAAAAATTCGAATTTGTTCCAAGTGTCTTTGTACTATTCTACTACAGCAGCAGAAACAACATAAATTGTGAAAATTGCAAGAAAACTTAAGCTTGTGTGCTTCG
>JAULBZ010007695.1:0-11278 GCA_032360805.1 Neoturris breviconis | reverse complement strand
ATTAACGTCTCAAAAGTTAAAAACCAGACAGTTTCCGTTGCAAATTATCAGGCTCAAAGTTGATGTTTTACACAGAAAAAAAAGCCTAATGATAAAATATTGTAGTTAGAGACTGGAACTCAGGCTAAAGATAGTACGATCATTAAAAAACTCGAAAATTTGGGGCATAAACTTTCGCGAATGAAGGAATGTGAAATATTTTGCGAGCATAAACTTTCGCGAATAAGGCTTTTTAGAATTTCCAAAAGCATAAACTTTCGCGAAAAGACCCAAAATTTGCGAAAGTCGCGAAAGTTTGTGCTCGCGAAAGTTTGTGCTCTTAAAGTATTTAATTTATATATTTTAAGTTACATAAATTGAATTGAATTTATATTGTATAATAAAAGTAAGCGCTATTTTGGTCAGTGCTTTTTCGAACATTTTATTTCTTCGACTGTGTTTTACAAAATGGCGGTCGTTCGTGGTCGTTTTGTCGATCGTGTTGAAAGTTTTTTTTATAACTGCTCGCTATAAATTTGAATAAAACGTTATTTAAAATGTTGAAACAGATAAAGTTGGTGTTGGTAAATACCTTAGTAATGTTTTTAAAGTACGAAATTTTTGTTGTCACAAAAAATGAGAAAAAGCATTTGAGATACTGCCTTCTGGCTGAGGTTTTTCTTTTCTTTTCGGTTATTTCTCCTGCATAGAGTTTTAATATAACTTTGTTTACGTAGATAAAGTGACTGTGTATATTAGATATGTTGCAACAAAGATTGGAAGCAAGTGTGACTGTTTATGTGGATTTGGAAGTATTTCCAAGTGGCTACATTTCCGCTTCCCTATGAAAGCCAACAAATAAAATGGGTGACATTTAAATCAGCTACCGGGAGAGTGCTCCTTTACGTTTTCCGGAAATTGCGTGCATAAATATTATCTTTGATATTAAGAGAAAATAAAAGAAGCACGTTTCTAAGGAATATTTCAATGGCGTCTTTGAACAAAAATTTTGCAATCAGTACATTTTATCTTATAACAAAGTAAATAAATATTTATCTTATCTGATCAACCAAAGAAGATGCAAATATATGTCCCTTAGTGATGTGAAAAAAGTAGTATTTAATGGACGTATTTAGCGGGAACGTCAGTTTTCCCGGTAAGTTCAAGAGTGGAAACGCGTTTGTGTTTGTGTAACCCTATTTACCCATGGGGACGGGTACTTTGTGCCACAAACTCCGAATTTCCGTATTGCTTCTGATCCACTAATCGTGCCCAAATTTGGTGACTTTTCACGTTATTGTATTTGAAAAATGTTTCCAAAAAAATAGGTCTTATAGGGTTAAAACAGAGTAGGAATGGGAATATATTGATAATTAATAAAAAAAGGTTTATCATTCAAAACTGACTTTACCTTTTAGGATAAAACTTACCTTGCTTCGGGGATAGGCTATGTCAAATTATTAATTGAAGGAAAATAAGGATCCACATGGGAAGAGACAATAGCTTGTTTTCTTAAAATACCAAACAGTTATTTTTTTTAAACAGTGAAGGGTCTTGTCAGTTTTCAGTAAAATCACATTCTAAACATTCGATTTTTTCAAAGCAAAGTGTAAACAAACGCATTCATAACCATTCAAAGTCAAAACCATCTTCTCGGGGTGCGAAAAGTTTTGGTTATTTTACAACGCCGTGAGAACGTATGTTTGTGATTTTAGCTGATTTTCACAAGAACCAAGATGGGAGTGTTGCATATTAGTGTTAAAAGTACAATTATTTATACTTTGCATCACAAAATGCTGTTTAGCTTTATTTTGCTCCTGTTAACCATATTATTATTATTATTTATAACGAGTAACCATGATTTCTAACTATTTGGTTCATAACTGGTCACTCAAGCAAGTATTACTTAACCCCAGATTTTCAAAGCTCTAAAAACACACAATCATGTTCAGATATATTTGAGACAATGTAAAATTTGTGCAAAGATTAGGAGTTTCAACTTAGACAAAAAGACGAACAGTAGATAAATTTTGAGTTTGCTCTATGAGCCTGGGCACTAGGCTGGTAGAAACAAAAGAATCTTTCGAGTTTTTAAGCAAAAACATAAACAACCATTTCCTATAATTATTTTTTGATGACGTCATTACTTATGATGAAGTCATCAAGGCAAAACAGGGGGTTGCAAAAAAAGATATTTTAGGTGAAAAGAATTGTGGTCACCAAACTTTGTCAGAATGTCTTTCAAGCAAAAGGAAGAAGAAAAAAAATGAAAAAACATTTTTACCATCTGTCAAAAATTAGGTTGCTAAGGAAAAATTATCCCTAGTTACCAAAAAAATATTATCAAAATGATCCTAGATAAATTATAAGAAATTCCCATAATTTTAAGCTGTAATAGCCATTCGTTGAGAAGTTATGAATAAAAAGTATGGTAGGGTTTTTTGGGGCTCCTCAAAGCTGGCGGGGTTGGGGGGTTAGGGGAGGGTGCGGATTCCGCCACTTCCCTTCCTCCATCACTTTTGAACGACTAATAGGATTGAGAACTGAAGTAAAGTCAGTATTTTTCTGATGAAATTTTTAAATGGCTTATTTTCTTTAAAAACTTTCTTAGAATCTTGATTAAAAGAGTTCTACAAAATATTTTTTCATTCTGTTTGCAGTTTTGGGTACGTATTTAAATGTGCTTTCCCATAATTTCCGGGTTTTTTAGTAAAAATGTAGGAAATGCCAAACTTTTAATCCGAAATTCCGAAAAAAATCCAAAAAATGGAGGGGAAACGGGTTAGTCACATGACTAAACTTATCAGAATTATTTATTTTGCGATTTTAAGTAACTTCACTAAATTTCGTAACATTACCATTACTTTAACACAAGTTATGGTAAAATAATGATATGGAATTTTACATTGGATTTCCCACTTAAAAATAGGCGGTTTTAGATTATGATTATTTTGATGATTATATCTTTTGATCTACATTTCGTCAGTATATGTCAATTGGATTTATATTTAAATTCAGCATCATTGATATCGTGGTTCAGAAGTTACTACAAAATATGTGGTAGAGGGAATCCCCCAGCATATATAAGGTTAGGTCCACTCTATAGTTCTCTGAGAAAAATCCCTTGGATATTCTGGACGTCCTTTTAAGTACTTATGTTTTACTTGTGGCTTGTATTTTACGTCAAAATTCGTAAAACGTCTCAATAATTACGCACATGATTGCAGTAGATATCGGGTTAATAGGCATTAACCCGATTTTGATATTTCTTTGTTTTAAACATTTCTTGATTTATTTATTTTAATCAAACAATGCGAAGTGGTGTTTTGACACCTTTTGCCAAGAATACCTACAAAAAAATAATTTCATTTTTGAAAGAGCATTTTAACTCTATTAGGGCTGGGCTTTGTATGTCTCTGTAAGTCTGGGGGGATTCGCCATTCCCCACCTCCCCCTGCGTAACTTCTGATACGTCGATGTAATATGTATGAAACTTCGTCAGGTTATACTTTATTTTTATCTGAACATTTTAGCGCAAAACTCTTTCGGCTGACGTAATAATTTCGTGGATGACGTCATCAAATGCAAGATCACCTGTAGCAAAACAAATTTTAAGGTGGAAAATTGTTCTAAAACTATACACCAAAAGGTTTTTATTTTACTTTTTGTTTCACACCTGTTACAAGTTTGGATACTAAGGGAAACTTATCCCTACTTACCTATTTTCTGTTGTTTCAAAATGGCCCCAAATAAATATTAGGAAAAGTCACCAAATTTCAGGTCAATCGGGCTAATATAAAAGAAGTTATTGCATAAAACTTCACAGCTCCAATAGGGTTTAAAACAGCACACAGAATATCTTTAGAAAAAACCTATATGTTTTCGTTTATATATATATTTTTAGAAACCACATAAAAATTGGATTGAAAAGATTGAATACCAAATTCTGTTAATTTTGGCGCTTGATCAATAAATTTGTTTGAAAAGTAGTCGTAAGAGGTTTCCTCAAAGGGAACGTATTACTACTGTATATTTAGTTATTTATAATACAAAAACAATACTAAAAAATATAGAAAAGATCATTCCAATATATATATATTAATTCCTTTAAAATAAAAGTAATAGTTTTAGAGCATTATAATCTGTATATTCTGTATACTCATTCAGAATCTTTAAACAGAATGCAAAAGCCTTTTCTCTAACAAAAGTTAGGAGGCTTCAAAGAAATGCTACGCCAGCATTTTTTGCAAATTTTTAAAGGTTTTTTATCCAGAATTTGAAATTATATGCATGTTTCTACCACCATGCAAAATGTCAGTCTCATAGCAGTTGTCCATATTGTTTTTTGATTGGAGGATAGATCTCAATATACCTCCCTCCCCCGTGTAAAATAGGTAGACTAGTCATTCAGTTAAGGCTTTTCAACCAAAGAGTTTCACATTTTCAATATTGGGACGCTAATAATGGCTGCCAGTTTATAATATAATATAATATATATACACGTGTCCTTTTTAACAGTATTTTACGCTGAGTAATATAAAAGAGGATATTTACATTAGGCAAAACATCCAACATAATACATTCCACTGGTAGAAATAGACATCACGCGGCATGTGGAGTCAATTTCTACCAATGGAACATTTTATTTCGGCTTTTTTGCACCTAGTGTAAATCCACCAGGTAAGAAAGCCCCTGTTTCCATGCTTCGTGAGGAATATAACAGCCAAATCAAAGTGTTGTGTTTATTTCATTGATAATAGTCAATGTGCAGTGCACTAAAAAGAAGTTATTGCAGTGCATCAAGTTCTACTTTGAACAGCCAACGCCTCGTTTCCATGTACTTGTAAATAGGTATATATATACTCAGACTTCTTATTATATATGAACAACCTCGTTCCCAGGGCATTTGGCCTTTTCGAAACACGGAAGAGCTCTTCCGTGTTTCGAAAAGGCAAGAAGCCCTGGGAACGAGGTTGATATATGAACTCATGAACCTTTTCCTTCTAATGTTATTACATGGATATATTAAGAGTTAGTGGCACTAAGAACTGATTTTGCCTTTCTAATCTTTCTAATTAACGTTTTTCTAACGTTTGCTGCTAAGAATATATATATGAAAGCGTCGGAAATATATGTAAAAACATAGACAAATTGAATGCCAGTTTGTTGTGTAGCTGATAATTGTATACCAAAAATGGTGGAGTAAAAGTACACCTGATCTGGTATAATCGTGAATAGGATGAAAGTAATGATGATTAATGTTGGTGCGAAGAATCCCCTCTTCGCTTTTCTAATTGTTCTACTGTTAGAACTCATAGCAGCAGAAGTGATGGTTATTGGTTGTTGTTGCACAACCCTTCTATTTCTGCGAATCTTTTTATAAACATATCCGTAAGTGAAACATGCAATGAACATGAATATAAATTCAACCACAGGGTATGCATATAATGTTGTTATTTCCAATACACCATCTATTGTTGAGACTGTTAAATGAACAATTATTCCAAACAAAATGCAGCAAATCCAGGTACCAGCAATGATGAACTTTATTTTCTTCTCTGAACACATTAAAGGATAACGTATATTCAGATAAATAACAAGAAACCTATCTGCAGTTATAAGAATTAAATTCAAATAAAATGCCATTGCAAAGGTTGTCCATGCGTATAACAATACGAAAAATTGAGGTTCTTGTACAGAACATAAAGCAAAACTATGGTATAATACCGAACCGAAGCAAATAAAAATTTCAGACAAGCTTAAACTCATTGTAAATAATATTTGCGTTTCATTTTCAACTGTTGTTTTCTTTGTCTCATATAACATATAAAGTCCAAATAAATGAAAAATAACAGCCATTGCATATAACGAAAGGTATATTTGAGTTAACATCACGAGTAAAATATTCCCTGCATATATGGTGTGTTTGATGCATACAATACTGGTTATTAATATTGGTGAATATATGAATAATCTGCTGTTTGGTATTTGATAATCTTTAACCGGATACAATTACAAGTGTCAATATATTTTCATCCCAATCTTCAATAGCGGTAATTACAGTATAATTCTGCTAATTACATATTAATTATTTATTACATTTATATATGTATTGATATCAGTAGCTAAATTAGTGTCATTATTTAATTAGTTAAAACAATGAAATACAGCAGTCAATATTATTACTTTTATTTACCTTTATCATCGACTAACTACCTAAGGTAAGATTGATTTAAAAGATTTTACTGATAAAGAATTAACGAGGGGAAGATAGGTTCTATAACATCGGGTGAATCCCGCCTCCGCCAACGTACAAAACAATATGCAAAAACCCATACCAATACGGTTAATGTTAGAAAGGATAAATAAAATAAAATAGAAAATTGGCTAAGAATTGTTAACAAATTATTACGAAATCAAATTATTACTCAATTTTTCTTCCATGTATTATTATCATTGTAGTGTTAAAATATTATTGATTTATGAAATCTTTGTTACTCCGCAGAATAATAACATTTTACAGAATGATTATAAAATTGAAACGAAAACAGAATAAGCTATTGTAACATCTCACACTTAATATTCAATTTTTAGTTCTAATTTTTTATGAACCTTTTGTTCGTCCATTTTCTTTTACAATAGTTTCATAAAAAAGTTTTCTTCCTTGGTTTTAGTAGCTATATTTTCAAATATCTATTTCCGATTTCTTGTTAAATCCTTCTTCTACAATAACATTTGAACTGTAAACGTTGCATGACTCTGTTTTACAAATTATTATTATTACAAATTTTAAGAGATAAAGCAATGTTTTTTTTATTCATGGTTTTATTTATTAATTTCGCTTTTAAAAGAAACAGCAGATTTTGAAGTAACGATGGAGAGATAAAATAACGACGATTTAACCTTTTTAGTGCTTTTGATAGAAGATCTAAATTAATATATGCAATATGACCATTGCGTACAAATTGCCCATTGGTTCAATGTACGGACAACACACTAGGTTTAAAGGAGTATGGTGAATGCTCTACCCCTTTAACTTCTAAACTATTTTGAATTTCTTAAGGTATGTGTAACCCTTTGAGTATGATGAAATGTATTATACATTTTTACCTATTGAGCCAAAACTAATTTATTTTTCTAAATATTTTTTTTTTGTATGAAAAGAGGAGATCTTAATCTACAACTTTAGTGTGTTATTTAGTAATTGTATTCTAGGAAGAAATGCATAAAAAAGCGCTAATTATTTTTTTAAAAAAAAAACAGTCTACGAGCTCCAACTCTCTACCATTTTTCTTTTTTCGAATTTATTCTTCGCATATATCACAGATGACACGTGCTCTAACAAAGTGTGTGCGGATATACAATATAATTAGCAATTTAAAATTGCGTAACACACGTTTCTCTTTAGAAACACAATTTGAACATCTTTTTAAAGAGCATTTAAGAGCATGTTCTCAGCAAACCTAATTCAAAAATGTCCCAAACTTGCTAGGCAATAGGCCATTGTCTTGAGAGCAATAGAATTTCTTGAAAACAACAGAAAATTGTATTTTCACGTATTTGATGTGTTATTTCGCCCAAATTTAGCTGAAATGATGATAAATGATGAAGACATTATCAATAACAAGATATTGACCGTAAAAATATGCCATTTCATATATAATATGCATTTTGACACCGAAAACCCATTTTTTTCCCACCACATCGGCCAAAAATGGGCGTGGTCACAAGACACCTGCAGCGACACCAAATGTTTTTACCACAAAAACAATTGTAATAGGAATTGTGGCAGACTTGTAAAAGTTCAGCCGTTTTAACGCACCATAAAAAAGTTATTAATATATAGGGTTAAAGGATCTATATACCATATACTATATACTCTCTCAGAGTATTCATCTATATACCATATACTATATACTCTCTCAGGGTATTCATCTATATACCATATACGTCTATCGACCAACTTTGTTGCAAATATTTTTGCGTTTTCTAGAAGACTGACATGTTTCAAAACTACTGATTGGGCGTATTCAAGGTATTGGCCCACGAATGCAACGTACATTCTTTTAAACGATTGGCGTTCATGAGTCACACACTGGGCCCAGTTGCTCAAAAGACATTACATTAGTTGAAAGTATCAACCAATGTAATGGCTTAATTTAAAATTTGCGCGAACGATTTCGCCTAGTATAGATCTGCCTTTAGTGATTGAAAACAGATTTTTGAAAGGTGACATGGTTTCACTGAGTATGAATACGAACAAAACGTACTTCTTGCCGTTTTGTTTAAATCATGTGTGGAAATTAAGGCCCTCTTACTGTTTTTGTTTAACATTATTGAATTTAACTGTTTGCAAACAAATATTGTTTAAATTTGAGTTTCAGCTCCATTTTAATTATTCATTTATATTACTAGAACTCATAATAACCATAGATATACGAAATGAGATATATCTAATAACCTACTGATTTTAACTGTTTACCTTTTTCAGAAAATCTGTGCAAAAACTGTACCCACAGTTGGTTGCATTGTTCCAGCTTCTTGTGTACTTTAAACAAGTTTTTGCATATTGGGTTTGATTTGCTTTGAAACGCCCTCTGCTTTGTAAGTTGATATTTTAAAATTGCATGGTACTTTGAAATCTTTTGAAATTCTTCTCAAATGTATGACCTTTTTCAAAGCCTTAAATTTGTTCATTATTATATAGGGAATTTTTCAAAGAATTCTGAAGTTATACTTACTTAGTGTTTGTGGAAAAACAAATAATATCTTGCGGACATAAATCCGCATCATACGCCGTGTGATGTCAGTTTCTTTACTTTTCTACAATATCAATTTATATACATATCACCCTGTGAAATTCCTTGGATGTACCTCGGAATGCGAATAACTCATTATCATTTCCTGGGTTAAACAACTTTCAGTCCTCCTGCCGAATAGAGAGTCATTCTTTAATAGATTTTTCTGAAAGAAAAGCCGTGAAAATAATAATGGATTTGCACGTCGGTAAAATTTCAAAACAATATTTTTGGACTGAAAACAGCCGATCTACCGACCTCACATTACGACAAAACCCGACTGTACAATTTATTTTATTTAATATCTAGAAGAAAGCCTTTTATTGTTTTTATACATACCTACTCCTTTATTTTATAGATCTGAATAGATCTGAAGTCTATGTTTGGAACTGCCAACGTCATCTAAACAAGCATTGTTAATGATGGCGTGTGCGGGAGAATTGTTTCAGTGAAATATTACGGTAGCCGATCCTTAAGATCTAGCCCGTATATAAAACAAGAAACGCGCTAGGCCAACTATAACTCTCTTTCTTGTGACTATGTGTGGATACATATAGTTTTAGTGCTTCATCGTTTATATTTTAAATATACATGTTTTTCGTTTTGTATAGTATTCAAATGCAGCCAACGGAGGTGTTCTTAAAAATAGGTGTTCTAAGGGGGGTATACTGGCTAGGACCTGTTCTTACTATCCGGAAAAAAAGACACAGCTGGAGATTTGACCTGTTCTTGTGCTGTAATTTACCTCCTGTCGGAGAAAATGAGCTGTTTTGAGCTAGCATCTCGTGGACTGGAAAATCAATTTGTTTTGGAGAAGATCTGACTAGAAAACGAACTATTTAAAGAAGAGAAAAATAAATTTTCCAGCTGGAAATATTATCGGTTCTAAGGTAGCTATTTATATGGTTATTTGGGAAAAAGACGTGTTATTATGAGAACAAACTGTATCGTTTCAAGAAAATCTTATTTATTTGGAAATATCGGCAGTTCTTTAGACCAGATTCATGCTCAGCTGGAAAAAGTAACTGTTCTTTAATGTATGTGCTATACTAAGAATAATCCGGAAAAGATTGTCAACTAGAAAATAAGAACATCTCACTGTCGCTATTTCTATAGTACTGTATAGTCAATTCTTTCTGAGAAAAATTCCCATGCACATACTATTCTATAAATCATGGAACAGTTAAATAAATGAAATTGATGAGTTGTGATGAAATTGATTTTAGAACAAAATATCCTATGAAGTTATTCAAATTTTATATAAAGGTTCGAGAAAAATAAAAAAAGAGAAAAATACGCTGGCTATAAAAGCAACGTCGTCCCCAAGGCTTCGCTTCTCTCGATGTCGTAGCTTTGACGTCAAGGGAGAAGAAGCGCTGTGGGATAAGGTTGGGATAAGAAGTTCTAAAATATTAAGTTTAAACACTTGTTAAATACATGTTGTTTTATTTCTTCCATCCCACGTTTTTATCTTTGATAATCCCAAGAGTTCCGTTTTCTTATTCAAACTATTCATAAGAAATAGCCAAGCCTTTCTGTTTCGGGGAAAATGTTACAAATATACAACACCGTTTAATATAAACAAATCTTTCCATGCCGTTGTAGTTAACAGTTCGTGCATCGGAAGAAAAAAAGTGATGGGAAATTGACTAAATTTTAGCTCACTCCCGTTAATATCCTTAATCCTGAAGTTTTGACCCTAACAATTTATCGACTAATTTTTTCCGCGACTAATATTTCCATGCAACTAATTTTTGATCCGACTTCTCCCCCGTATTATAACGGAATGTTTCACCTAATCATGTTCCGTTATTTGATCACGTGTCAACAAATTTACCCAGGGAAATCCCTACCTTTAAAAAATATTTTCCGTTTTCCAGCGAAGAAGCCACCGTCTTGGATAACGATCGCATGCTGTCCTGCTCGTCCAGTTCAGTACTTGTAGTTGATGAACGTGTTCAGCTTTAAACGACTTCATACTTGTACACACTGGACTGGATATGTATTGACATGTGGCATACTTTAAAAACGGGATAAAAGTGTTAGATTTTTATCTCTGGACTTCAACCAAAAAATAAATATGTACCGCGACCAACCGAATCACCATTATTTTTCGTAGTCGGGTTACGCAAAACAAACAATTAACTATGGTCAGCCTTGTAGACAATATGTTCGTTTAGATTCTTTGTTCATCACCTCCATTCTCCGAAAAAGAAGCTTCTATATCTACCGTAATGCTTCGATTAAACGCCGGGGGCGTTTATTAAATATTTTCATCTGCAGAGGAGGCGTTTAATCCAGGGGGCGTTTATTGAAAAATATAAGAATTGCGAATTGTTATTACAGTAGTAAAAACAATAAGATATGTGTGGTAGTTACAGGGAAAAGGAAAAGAGATGTTTATTTGGTTGTTCCTGCAAAATCTAGTTTTGAAACAAGTTGCAAAAAGTATGCAGAGACTCTTGAAAGGGAACTTTTGAAGAGAAAGGAGCTGTTTCCAA